>CM045769.1:131301206-131353706 GCA_025200525.1 Camellia lanceoleosa | reverse complement strand
CTTGAGGCGTCTATAGAGTTTATTATTGGTTTTGTTTTAATTTATGGAGTTTATTAAGAGTTCTGTTATAATGATTTAAATTGTTTATTTTGTAAGTTTTTCATTTGTATTATTTATAAAAAAATATTTAAGTCGATTAGATAATCGTAACATTTTTATTTTATCGCGTTTGTTTTAAAAAAATAAATGGTCTATTTAAATATATATATATATATACTTGTTTATTTTTTCAAAAATAAAAGTGATAAAATAAAAATATTACGACTATCGGTTCAACATAATTTTTTTCATGAATAATATATATTGAGAATCTTACAAAATAAATAATTAGGATCATTGAAATAGAGCGGTAATGGATTCCACGGAGAAACCCAACCCCCTTTTTAACAATGTGGAGGGAGTTTCACTAGTCTTTCATGAGATAAGGAAATTACTATATTAACTCCCACGATATCAATTTGTCATATAGTGAAATTGTAAAACTATAAATTTAGGATGCCATTTCTTGGTTTTGCGTGTTTGTTTTGTCTATCCAAATACCATTCTCATCACATGAGAAGTAAGTGAAACCAAGGCAGCCTACTTTCTCCAAGTAAATCAAATTGAGAAATGATGTTCTAAGTTCCATCCAACTTATCTCTAAGTCACTCGAGTACTTTAATTGCAACATGTCAACTGTTGTAGTAGCTATTGCGCCTAGATAACACAATAAC
Source organism: Camellia lanceoleosa (assembly GCA_025200525.1). Lineage (NCBI taxonomy): Eukaryota > Viridiplantae > Streptophyta > Magnoliopsida > Ericales > Theaceae > Camellia > Camellia lanceoleosa. The sequence goes on along the minus strand of CM045769.1, from coordinate 131,352,993 downwards.
CCTCCTCTAATGTTGATTTTTATTTTTATTTTTTTTTTAATTCTTTACATTTCCAGACTACAGCCAACTGGGTGTAACTATCTCAGGGAAACACTCAAGCTCTAGTTTCTGCAATGAGGAAGGTAGTTCCAAATGGAGAGGAAGTTCAGAATCATACTACTTGGTGAATGATCTTCTCAATGTTTCTATCAGCTTGGCGCATAGTTGTGGTTGTGGTCGTACTTGCTTATGTCATCTTTTTGCTTCACCTCATAAAATGCATCGTGACCATGATATCTTCAACTTTTGCACAGTTTTTAATCTTTGTAAATGATGGAGCTGCTTATTTGTTAGAAATTCTTTCACACTTGTGTACATGCTTAATTTTTTTAGGTTTGCCAATTTTGTCAAATCATTGATAGTACATGATCCCTTTAGGACTTGGAGTTCTGATAGTAAACGAAGCCCATTTGGCATGTGACCTAAAAAGTAACACTCAGATATGTCCAAGTGTGTCAAACTCTTAAGCAAGCCAATCCAATCTAGAACCACCTAAAGATTGTGACATGCTCGAAGATCCAAGATCTTACGATTAGTCAGCTGTGAAATGAACTGGGAAAGCTCTGTAATCAAAGAAATTCCTTGAAGGCTAAAAAACCTCAACTGTTTCATAGAATTTTGGTGTCTACGACTTCAATGTGATGCATGACTGAGTTATTCCACCTTCCTAAGTAAACAATTTTGAGATGGATGAACTTGGAAAACTGTTTGAACCTATAATCAATAATAGCCTCGCCAACATTGAGGAAGCATTGACGCTCATACTGTAATCAAGCATGTTCATCAACAAATCAAGCATCCAAGTGTATAGTCCACATTGGTTATGGTCTAAAGTAAAACTTCTTTAACATGGAATGAATGGAAAGGGGGCATCCTATAAACTATCCACGGCCAAGCCACAATTTTTGTAGATACGCTCGATGAACCCCTTTGAAATAAGCTCATCCAACAACTTGTTGAAAAAATCTTTTGCCGTCACTAAAAAAAAAATTAAGATTTTAGAGACAAAATTACCTTTTAAGGACAATATTTTTGTTGCCAGTAGTGTTATATTTTATTTTTAGCAACAAAATTGGACATTTAGTGATGAGTTACTAAACCTTTGACACCAAAAATTATTTTTGGGACCAAGTTATTTTGTCCCTAAAAGTGTACTTATTAGCGACGTTTTCAAAATTTTGTCCTCAAAAGCCCTTTTTTTTGACTTTTCGGGATGATTTTTTGGCAACTATTCTCTCAAGAGCTGAAATTAGTCCCTAAATTTTTTTTTACAATGAAATTTATAGTTTTAGAGACAAAAAAATTTTGGTAGCGTTTTGTAGAGTTTTCTAAATATGATTTGAGAATAGCATTGTATTTTGAGTTTGTGAGTTTTGGAATTATGATTTGAGTGTGGAAAATTTGTTTGGTTATGAGTTTTGAATTGAGTTTTGAAGGGAGTTTTGAGTTTTTGAAATTAGAAAAGTTATTTAATTCAAAAACTTACAACTCATTACTAAACATATAACCCAAAATTCTATTCAAAGCTCATATAAAAATTAAAAAAATTTCAAACAATTTTTCTGTTTACAATATAAAAAAAAAACCGAACACTGTTCTGGTCAATCGGCGAACATCCAGGAGGATATCCAAGAGGACAACCTAGTTAGCCAAATTTTCCCGCGTTTTCAAAAATGGGTGTGGAATTATAATTTGAAAGCTCAAAACAAACACCACACTCAAAAGTGGGTGTGCAATTATAATTTGAAAGCTCCACTAATCTCTAAAACTCTTATATGTTGTAGTGCGTCTTGCCCAACACAACTTCTTCTTCTGGTTTTTGGTCCATTGACATTAGGGATAGAAATCCCTCTCCAATCCACTAATAAATCAGAAGTCTTTTCTTTATAGTAGCCATTTCTAATGATCTGAAATTTTTTCCCTCCGCTCGAGCGGGGGAGTTGCCGCTCCAGCGGACTTTTGGGGTTTCCAACAATTTTGCAGATGGCCTGAGATTTTGGGAGTTGTGATTCTCCGCTCGAGCGGGGGAGTTTACGCTCGAGCGGACGGCTTTGTTGGTCTGCGCGCTTGAGCGCAAGGTTGGGCGCTCGAGCGGGTCTCCAGGTTGAGTTGTACTTCTGAGGCACGTGGGCTCATTTTTGACATTTTATTAGTGTATTTGGAATCTTCTTATTTTATTTTGGGGTATTGGTTGAGGTGATAATATGATGGTAAAGAAAGATTGGACCAAAAGCTTTAATTAGAATAAGTTGTCTATGTTCAGCTGTCATTCTTTTACTCTTTTCTTTTTCTACAATTTGAATTTGGATGTGAGGTTAGAACCATTGGAAAGCTTATTTCCGGGGCTTCAATTTGGACACAAGAACGACCTAAAACAGAGTCCGTATGGGAAAGTTATACCTGTTCGAAGTTTTGAAATCTGTGCTGGGAGCAAGTATGCTCGAGCGGGAATAGGGACGCTCGAGCGGGAATAGCGAGTACAGCAGCTTAAAAACGGGATTCTTAGATCATTTCTCACATTTTCATTTCCCCTCTTCTTTTCTCTCATTCAAGGTCCAAAACCCTAGCCCCCAAAACCTTGATTTCCTCTACTTTGATCAACAATCCACCATGGTTCTTGCATCAAGGATGGAGAACAAGAGAAGATCAACATTTTCAACCGATTGGAACTCGAATTCGTGAAAGATTCTCATCAAAGCTTCGTTCTTTTGCTTGGTTCTTGAGGTAGGGGTTCTAGCTCTCCTCAATACTTACATCTATAAATAGATTTGTGGTAATTTCAGTATATAAATGCAAAATCTTCTTTTTATCATATAGGGTATGTTAGGAGATTTGGGGATTTAGGATTTGAAGATGTTGGGAGTTAAATTGGTGGGTTAAAATGATGGATTGTGAACCCTAGGTGTATAATCAATGGAAAATTTGGAATAAAAAGTAATGGATTAATAAGTTTGAATTATTCTTGAAATTTCAATATTTTCTTAAAACCCTAGGTTGATTAAAGATGATAACCAAAGGTTTGGCCCAAATTGATAGTAGAAAAATGAAATTGAGGTATTGAATTATATGTGTCCAAGTTTAATTGGAATTTGGAAATGTTTGAAAATTATGTTTAAAATTTGCGAATGAACTATGTTATGAACATTGTAAATTTATACTAAAATGCAAAGGGAAAATTGGGGAAATAATCTCTTAATGATATGGATGACATGAACTTTGTCTTGGAATGTTGAAATGGGATTCAAGAATTTCTCTTGAATTATATTGAATTATGTTTAATGGTGTTGAGATGAATCATGTTAAATAATGTTGATTATGTTTAATTGTGGTGATTATGTTGAGTTGTATTGATTATGTTAAAGTGTGTGGGCTATGTTGATTTTGGTTGAATCATTGTGAGTTGTGTTGTGTTCGGTTGTATTGAATTTTGAGTTGAGTTGTGTTGGGTGGTGTTGTGTTGATACATGCGCGGGGAGTTGAAAAAATGGTTTTTTGGTGCCCATGACCGTTCATATTAATAGCCGGTAAATATGGGGGTGGTTTGAATTAAAGGTGCCCAATTGCCCTGTCTAGGCTTATCACTGGACAAATGTGGGAAAAGGTTTTTGGATATCCACACAGTCCCGCCGTATAGTAGCCGGCGAAAATGGAAAATGATTTTTGGGTGTCCACACAGTCCTGCTGTATTGTAGCCGGCAAAAGTGAAAAAATGGATGGTTTTCGAAAATGTTTTGGGTGCCCACATCTCGCCGTATAGTAGCCGGCTAATGTGGGGGATGGTTTTCAAAAGTTGAAAAATGGTTTTTGGAAAATATGGTTTTTGGAAGGAAAAGGTTTGTTGAGAAAATGGTTTTGGGAGTTCACTTCCCGCCGTATAGTAGCCGGCGAAAGGTGAAAAATGTTATAGATTGGGTGCCCGCTATCCCGCCGTAGTAAGTCGGCAAGAGGTGGATTGCGTTGAAATATGTGTTAAAAGTGTGATGAGTGACGAGGTCATTTGTGACTTGTGTTGAACTGTGAAATTGCATATTGATATGTAATGTGGTTTAAAGAGGGTATGTGCATGGATGTTATTAGTAAAGAATGGATTATGGATCGGTAATGGTGAATTTAATGAATCAACTATGACACTAAAAAAAAATTAGATTATGAGTGTTGTGTTGTGAATTAGATGAAAGATTGAATTGAAAGGGAGTCATTAATTTTGTGTTATCTTGAAACGAAACTTGGAAGTGTTAATGACATAATGATTTGGATATAGGAGAATCATTAGTAAATTAAAAGGGGAATTTGAACTTGAAGTAATGAGGTTCTAAATAAATAAAATGAAAAGGAATGAAGAATGAAAGAAAAAGAAGTATCTTAAATATGGGACATTTAATGAGAAATATTTTGGAATGAGTTATTGAATGTAAAAGGATGTGATCCCTTAAAATATGCGGTTTTTAAAAAAGAAGGAACTTATGGTTTTCTAATGAAAAAGAACGGTTTTGATCATTGAAGGTTTTCCATAAATGTTCACATGAATTTTTGAGAAAAACATACTCTATGTATGGTATTTTGAAATTATATAAATGTCACCCTACTATATGGTATCACCCTGCATGCATGATCATTTCTATCTGTGTGTTTGCTATTGGTGTTGAACTATGAGTCTCCTACTGGGCATTAGTGCTCACCCCGTTGTTGTTTTATCTTTTTACAGGAAGGAAGTTGGGATCCATATGGAAGGTGAACGTAAGGAAGGTGATGGTTGTATGTGAATATTATATTTTATTTATTAGTGATCTTTCAGTAGGAGATTCGTATGTATTAATGTTATTGTTGTATTCATTGAGAGAAGAGAGAACATGTATCATTTTATTTCTATTACTCAAGTGTAATAGATACTTGTATATTTATATTTATATATATAAAACAAAAAAAAAATGGACCTAAATTAAAGGATTTGGTAATATTTCCGAGTAATAAAAATTGGGCCGTGACAATTTCTATTGGTCCATAAACTGTTTTGGCAAGTGGCTTTTTGGCTGTTTCTTTTTTTTTTTTTTGGCAAAAATCCACAAAAAGATAAAATAGACTAAAATAACTAACAAGACAAAATGTCATATCAAACCCATAATTATTTTACTTTTTCTCTCACAAACATCACATCCAACTACAAAAAAATCCAATCATATTCCCAAATACAAAAATTTTAGCCTACTATAATAGTCAAAAACTAAAATAGCCTACGAAAATAGCCAACTTCCCAAACGAGGCCATAATTGATGAGATGAGAAGAAATATGGCCCACTCGCCGGGACCAGGGTTGTTGAAATCGCATTGTCTTGAGAGAATTTGAGGAGAAGAGGTTATTATGGGTTTGTTTTAATTTATGGAGTTTATTATAAGTGTTGTTTTAATGATTTGAATTATTCATTTTATAAATTTTTCATATAGTATTCATAAAAAAAAATTAAAAAAAATTAAGCTGATCCGCCAACCGTAACATTTTTATTTTATTGTGTTTTTCTCAAAAAAAATAAATAAATGGTTTATTTTAAAAAATATATACTTGTTCAATTTTTCAAAAACAAAAGTGAGAAAACAAAAATATTATAATTATCAGTTCAATTTGATTTTTTCACATAAATAATATGTATTGAGGACTTTATAAAATAAACAATTAGGATCATTGAAACAGAACTTGTAATGGATTCCAAGGAGAAGCCCAACCCTCCTATTAACAATGTGGAAGAAGTTTCACTTTGTCCCCAAACTATCACTCAAAAATCAATTCAACATCCATTCTTTCGATTATATCAATTTTACACATAAACCATTTCACCCCGCCGTCAACTGCCGTCTATAATCAGACATAATTTACTAACATGGTGCCATGCTTTCATTTAAAACTTCATTTTACCCCCCAAACTTTATTTATACTCTCAAACTTCATTTTGTCACGGGGTCTAATTGATATTTTGAAAATAGTTTGGGAGGTAAAATGAAATTTCAAATGAAATTTAAGTGCCACTTCAGCAACTTCTATTTGATTATAGCAACCCTCAAGACATGGCATATATTTGATTCAGCAAATGAATATGTAGAGCTAATTTTTCATGAGAGAAGGAAATTACTCATTCCAACACCCTGTGACCTCACCTTTTTCCCTTCCCAAAACAAAGATTTTTATTTTTTATTTTTCCTCATATAATCCACTATAAGTTTCCCAAGTATACTGATTAGAGAAATGCAAAATTTTAACTTGAACTGTGACGCCCCAAATTTTGATAACATAATATAACAATACACCGGGGTTTAATTAGCAGATACACATCATTTTTAAGCACAAAATACAAATAATTATACTAAAATAAAATATTAATAATAGTTACAGATAAAATTCTTCAAGTCTTTAAATACGGATTAGTTCCTTGATACAAAAAGATTATCCCAAATACAAGAAATATACAATCTAATCTCTAAGGCAACCATTGTTCCGCAAAGCTTTTAGGGGTTCCGTTCTCCGTCTAAAACTCACCTTCACCTGGCCTCATGTGAGTTTGTACATAAACAAGTCAAGTTTCAAACTCAATTTACGAAAGTAGGATAGGTATTTTAGATTTTAAGATAATTCAGAATTTCCAATATCTGTCTAGATTTGTTGATAGTTATGCAAATCGGTTTTTCTCTCGAACCCCTCACTCTCTTGAGTTCAAAAATTTTTTAATTAAAATATAACACCAAGATTAATATTTTGACATGAAATTGGACTCAAGATTATTTTTCTGGAATTTTATAAAAATAGAAAAAGTTGAATGTTTTTTTGGTTCTGTGAGTAACAAACTTTGAAAAATTGTTTAGGTTATAAAAATATATCCTTAGGTCCTACCAAAATTATCACATACTCTAGACATACCAAATATTACACTATAAAAACAAATTTCGAGTTTGTGGAGTTTTGATAGGAAAATAAATTCAAGAGAGGGAAAAGATTTGCTGCTGAAAATTTAAGAAAGAAAGAGAAGCATACAATTTCTTGATTAATACACATTTATACAAGAGTGTAGGCCTAGACTACAACATATATATAAAACGAGGATGTATTAGGAGGGGAAAAACAAGTGGTAGAAGAACTTGAGAGAAGAGGTGATGTATGTTTACCTTTGTTGTACAAGACTCAACACAATTCTTCTTTTTCTTCTTCTCTTCTCTGTCTCTCTCTCTTTTTTTTTCCCCAAGATCACTCTCTCTCACTCCTCTAGTGCATGGCTGAAAATGTGTAAATTGAGGGGGAGAAGTATGCATATATATATAGAGAAAGGGTTGGGAGGTTTCTTAGGGGCCAAGTTCCATAGGTGTAATTTGTCAAAGTTGTCCATCAATGCCATCAAGGCCATTTCAACCCTCACATGACTAGCTACTTGGGCTCCAAGAAATATATATATATATATATGAAATATTTGTATTTATAAACATAATATAATAGGCACACGCACATTAATTAATAAAATATTACAATTAAGGGTTGGAATGAAATAAAATAGAAGTATATAGGGACCAAGTCTAAATTTATGAAACCTTGATATTTAGTATACAATATACTAACATTAGAAAATAGTTAAAATAATAAATTTGGATCCCGTTAAATTAAAGCGCAAACAAAGACGAGAAACCAAGCAAAAATGGCATTATCGCACTACAACAAAAACATACTTTAGTGGCACTACACTAGTGGCATATTTTTAGAAAATGCCACAAAAAATGATATTTAGTGGCACGTTTTTGAAAAATGCCACAAAACAACAAACATAATAGGCTCTAGTGACCTTTCAATGAACAAGTGCCACAAAACTACAACAAAAACATACTTTAGTGGCACTACATTAGTGGCACGTTTTTTAAAAATGCCACAAAACGATAAACATAAAAGGCTCTAGTGACATTTCAATGAACAAGTGTGACAACACTACAACAAAAACATATTTTAGTGACACCATACTAGTGGCATGTTCTTAAAAAATGTCACAAAAAGAATATTTTGTGGCATTTTTTAGAAAATGTCATCGAGCCACAAACATACAAGGCTCTAGTGGCATTTGAATTAAAAAAAGTGTCATTTCACTACAACAAAAATGTCACTACAACAAATTTACACTTTAGTGACACTACACTAGTAGCATGTTTTTAGAAAATACCACAAAAATAAAAATTGGCATTAAATGTTTTAGAAAAATGCCACAAAACTACAAAACATATAAGGCTCTAGTGGCATTTCAATAAAGAAATGCCACATCAATTTTATGGCATTTTATAAAATAATGACACAAAAAATTATGTTCGTGATATTTACCAACAGATGCTACTAAACTTTAGTTGCAATGGCATTTTTTAAAAAATGTTAGGACACTAGGTAGGTGTAAATTACTTTTTATGAAACTTAGGTGAAAAGTGTCATAAACAAATATTTTATAGCATTTTGAGAAATGCCACTAAGCCAAAAACTTTCCAAGCTGATAATGACATTTTTGAAAAAACAAAAAATGCCAATATATTTTCTAAATTTTAAAAATGGAGTAAATGATTAAAAATAAATGAATTAAACTCAATATACACTACAGGAAAAAGTATATTCAGCGACTAAATTTCCTGACCAAAAAAATTTGATCGCTGAAAGTATAGCTTTTTTACGACCAAAATAACATTAGTTGCCAAAAGTAAAGCTTTTTGGCGACTAAACAATTTTAGTAGCCAAAAGTCTACAATTAGCGACTAAAACTAAGTTTGGTCGCTGATTATATGGGTTTTAGTGACTAAAAAATTTTTAGTAGCCCAAAGTAAAGCTTTTTGGCAACTAAAAAAATTTAGTAGCCAAAAGTCTACAATTGGCGACTAAAAATAAGTTTGGTCGCTGATTATATGGGTTTTACTGACTAAAAAAATTTTAGTAGCCAAAAGTAAAGCTTTTTGGTGCCAAAAAAAAATTTAGTAGCAAAAGTCTATAATTGGCGACTAAAAAATAAGTTTGTTTAGTTGCCAAAAGTGGTCATTTTTAGCGCGGAAGAACTAAAATACTAAGGTGGGAATAAAATTTTTTGGTGACCAAAATTTTGGTAGCTGAAAAGTGCATTTTCGGCGACCAAATCCAATTTTGGTCGACAAAAGTTAAGTTTTTTAGCAACTAAAAAATAATTAGTAGCCAAAAGCATAGAATTGGTGACTCTAAAATATTTTTAGTCGCCAAAAGTGGTCTTTTTTTATTTTGGTAGTAAATAGTTTATTTTACATAAATTATGTTCAATAAAATAATTATGTTTATACATATACTTTTATATTAATATGGATATATGTACTATATAAATAATATATGTTGCATATATAATCATGTGGTGCTATAGAGGTGTAGTGGCAAGAGTGTGGTGTATAAGATTTATGGTGCGGGAGGTTGGCGGTTCGAGTCTCCGCAAGAGCGGATCAAATTGTTCTACAACGAATTATCGTCACGAATGGCACTTGATAACGTCACGAATAGTGCCTACCATGACATTAAAGTGTCACTAAAAGGTTTTAGTTTTGATGGTGTAATGACACTTATAAGTGTCACTAACTCTTTTTTTAATGGCGCTTGATAGTGCCACAAATAATATCTATCATGACATTAAAATGTCATTGAAAGTTTTTAGCCATGATGGTGCAGTGACACTTGCAAGTATCTATCGTGGCACTCTTATCTACCGTGGCACCGATAGAAGTGGCACTTGTTCAAAATGCCACAAGACTAAAAAATGTCATTAGAAGAATAGTTTTGTGACACTTTCAAATGTCACTAAACTAAGAAAATGTTGTAGTGTCGGGAATTAAGATTTTAAAGTGATTAATCTATAATTATAGGGTCTAATAATTAATAATAGGGTTTTAAAGGTGATTATAATCTACGGGATCGATTAGGGTTTACTCAAATTAATCCGCGATGCTTCCCGATTCTAGGGTTTAAAATGCAATTAAATGAAAATTCAAGGGCTTTATTGAAATAAACTCAAGGTTAGGAATTTAATGGTAATTGCAAAAATTAGGGTCTCTAAATGAACTGATGCAGTATAACCCCCATCACAGGTAACATACATGAAACACTATAAAATTTTTTATCTATAAACCAAGTGCAACTTTTTGGAAAATTGGTAAAAAAGCCTTGATGAATGACCTTGAAGACACAGCATACATTTGATTTAGCAAATGAATATGTGGAGCTAATTTTTCATGAGAGAACGAAATTATTATACTATCTCTCAAGACATCAATTTGTTGTATAGTGAAATCGTAGAACTCATTGCAAATTCACGATGCCCTTTCTTGATTTTGCATGTTTCCTCTATTCATCCAAACACCATTCTCATCACATGGGAAGGAAATGAGACTAGGACATTCTACTTTCTCCAAATAAATCAAATTAGGAAATAATACCCTACGTTCTATCCAATGCATCTCTAATTGATTCAAGTATTTCAATTGCAACATCTCAATTGTGGTAGTTGCTATTGCACCTAGAGAACACAATAGCCCTTCTCTGATGTAGAGTTTCTTCAAGTTCTTCAGATTGTTAGACCACAACCAACTGGGTGTAATCATATCAGAGAAACACTCAAGCTCTAGTGTCTGCAAAGAGGAAGGAAGTTCTAATTGAAGAGGAAGTTCTGAATCATCTTGCTCAATGAATGATCTTATCAATGCTTTTGTCAACTTGGCACGTAGTCGTGGTTGTAAGCGTGCTTTCTTAGGTATGTCATCTATTTCACTTTGTAAAATGCAACCTGACCAAGATATTTTTAACTTCAGCAAGGTATTTAATCTTTGTAATTGACAAAGCTACTTATTTGTTGGGAATTCTTTCATACTCGTGTATATGCTCAATTTTCTCAACTTTGGCAATTTTGTCAAATCATCGATAGTACATGAGCTTTTATCCTTGGAATCTCCAATGATAAATCCCTTAAGAACTTGGAGTTATGATAGTGAACCAAGGCCCTTGGGCATGTGATCTAAAAAGTAACACTCGGATATGTCCAAGTGTGTCAAACTGTTAAGCAAGCCAATCCAATCTGGAACCACATGCTTTGAGATCCAAAATTTTAAGAATAGTCAATTGTGAATTGAACTGAGGAAGCTCTGTAATCAAAGAAATTCCTCAAAGGCTAAGAAACCTCAATTGTTTCATATTCTTGAGTGCATTGAGAATTTTGATATTTGGATTACTTAAACAGAAGTAGGTGGATGGTTTCAATTAAAAACAAATCAAAAAATTATAATTTAAATTGATAAAATTAAAAACTAAAGTTTGTTTTTTCACAAAATTCAAACTCAGATTTTATTATTATTATTATTATTTTTGTAATTTAATTTCCCCCCAAAAAAATTACTAGTAAAGTCATGCTCTGTCTTACCCAAATGCAACTTTATTGAAAACTTGTAAAGAAGCCTTGATGAATGACATTGAAGACATATACATTTGATTCAATAAATAAATACGTACAACTAGTTTTTCATGAGAAGGAAATTACTATACTATCTCTCAAGACATTAATTTGCTAACCTAGAAGCAAAAAGGGAAGACAATAGAAAGAGGTCTCCCTTCCTCCCTCAGTAGCTTCTTCTACCGCATTTCTCATCGACGCAATTGTCTTTCCTCATCCAAACACCATTCTGATCACACGGGAAGGAATTGAGACCGGGACATTCGACTTTCTCCAAGTAAATCAAATTGGGAAATAACATCATAATGTCTTTCCAAGACGTCTCTAATTTACTCAAGTACTTCAATTGTAACATTTCAACTGTGGTAGCTACTATTTTGTGCAGATTACACAATAGTCCTCCTCTGATGTAAAGTTTCTTCAAGTTCTTCAAATTGCCAGACCTCAACCAACTGGGTGTATCTATCTCAGGAAAACACTCAAGCTCTAGTTTTTGCAACGATGAAGGAAGTTCCAATGAGAAAGGAAGTTTTGGATCATCTTTGCCGATGAATGATTTTGCCGGTTGTTATGCTTGGAGAATAGTTGTGCTTGCTTATGAGTCATCGGTTTACCTCGTAAAATGCATCTGACCAAGATATTTTCAACCAGAGGGATTTTAATCTTTGTAAATGATGACATTGCAAATCTGTTGGAAATTCTTTCATACTCGTGTATATGCTCAATTTTCTCAACGTTGGCAATTTTGTCAAATCATCGATAGTACATGAGCTTTTATCCTTGGAATCTCCAATGATAAATCCCTTAAGAACTTGGAGTTCTGACAGTGAACCAAGGCCCTTGGGCATGTGATCTAAAAAGTAACACTCAGATATGTCCAAGTGTGTCAAACTCTTAAGCAAGCCAATCCAATCTGGAATCACCTCAAAATTGTGACATGCTTTGAGATCTAGAATTTTAAGATTAGTCAGTTGTGAAATGAACTGAGGAAGCTCTGTAATCAAAGAAATTCCTCGAAGGCTAAGAAACCTCAATTGTTTCATATTCTTGAGGCACTACAAGAAAAAACACCTTTGGCGACTAAATTTTTAGTCGCCAAAGGGCCTATTTTGGTCGCCAAATCTCGAAAATTCACTTTTCCCGACTAAAAATTTTAGTCGCCAACGTTGTCGCCAATACATGGTCGGGGATGGATTTGGCGACTAAAAAACTGTTGGTCGCCAATAGGAAGCTCTTCAGCGACTAAAAATTTTGTCGCCAATAGTCAATTTCTGTTTTGGGAATTATACCTTTGCCGACTAAAGTGTTCGTCGCCAATATTAATTTTTTATTTTATTATTTACACCTTTGGCGACTAATGACTTTAGCCCCTGGAAGTCATTTCGTAAAAAAAAATTTGCTTCATTACCGCCAAGTTTCGAACATGTGATCACTAACTTCCCAACTTTGTCAACTTTTTGCAACACTCTCTCCCCCACTATGCCACTCCATCCTCACGCGAAAATTAATGCGACATATATTATTTATATACTAAATGTGTCGGTTTTAGTACAAACTCTATATGTAAATAATTATTTTTATTTTAATGTATTTAATGTAAAAAATAAAGTATTTACTAAAAAAATTTGAAACCACTTTTGGCGACTAAAATTGAAATTTAGTCGCCAATTCGTATTTTTGGCTACTAAATCTTTGTCGCTAAAACCCTTCGCCCCAAAAAGTACTTCCGACAAACATATTTTTTGGTCGGTAAAACATGTATATTCATGACTAACATATTTTTTAGTCGCCAAAAGCATGGGTTTTGGCTACTAAATGCTTTTAGTCGCTAAAAGCAGCCTTTTAGCTACTAAAATTTTCGTAGTCGCTAAACCACAATATTCGGCGACCAAACCAACTTTTAGTCGCTAAAACCCATCTATCTATTCGACTAAAGTCGTTTAGTCGGCAAAAGGCATAGTTTTGGCGACTAAATCCATTTTAGTCGCCATTTGTTGAACTTTCAGCGACGAAATCCCTTCTTTTAGTCGCCGTTGATGTTTTCTGTTGTAGTGAGGGCATTGAGAATTTTGATGTCTGTGACTTCAATGTGATGCGTGACCGAGTTCTGCCACCTTCCCAAGTAAACAACTTTCAAATTGGTGTCACTTTTGAAAATAATTTCATGTCTTCCATCAATAATAGCCGCATCAACGTTGACGATGCATCTATTCCAAAAGGTGAGGCATTCATGCGGAAAATAAGCAAAACTATACACATTTCGATCAATGATTACAGCAGAACGAATGTAAGGGGGCATCCTGTAGCTATCCACAACCAATCCACAATTTTTGTAGATAGGCTCGATGAAGCCCTTTCCAGTAAGCTCATCCAAGATCTTGTTGACAAAATCCTCTATCGACCTTCCCGACACAATTCCTTCTATATATCCAATCCACCAGTAAATAATAATGCTTTTCTTTATAGTAGCCATTTCTGGGATAATCTGGAAAAAATTCAAACAAATCATTAGATCCCAAGGGAGCCTACGGAGAGATAGCAGGAGATCTTTAAGTGCAGTGGTGTGATCAAACTTTGGCAGATTGTAGAAACTGTGCAAACTGCCGACCTTGTTTACATCGACTTGGTAGTTGCCCCTGCTACTGTTAATGGATCCATCAAACCATGGTTTCCGATGTGGTTTTGAATCATCATCATAATGGATTTTAAGCTTGGAGGGAATCTGGGATTTCAACTTCTTGACAGACATTTTCAGTTGGTCAAGTTCGTTAGTATGACTCCCTCCTCTTGTTTTGAGCTCCTCAAATTTCTCACAAGCCTGGTTGATTTGCACATTCATATGATCCACAAACTTCTGAATCTCTGTCATGGTCTCTTTCATGAAATTAAGATCTCGACCAATCATGTTAGTGAGATCAAGATCTCCAACTTGGTGGTAGTCGTCGTTGTTGTTTGTGGCGGTGGTAGCTTTGCGGTGGTTGTTGTTAAGTGGATTTGGTTGGGAGATACTACTGGCCATGGCTTTGAAAGGAACTACCAAAACAGGGTTGTGTTGGAGTCTTGGCTGGAGTTAAGAGAGAGAGAGACAGAGAGTGAACACGTTTTTTCTTTGATGATCTGGCCTGGGTTTCAAAGAGAAAAATGGATCATGAGAGAGAGTGAACACGTTTTTTCTTTGATGGTCAAGGTTTCAAAGACAGATGGATCATGAGAGAGAGGAAACGCTGTGTGACTGAGAAAAGATGCAGAAGAGATAAGGAAGGGGGTGGCCTATTGCAGATGTTTACCGAGGCAATAATTGATGAGACGCGGGGAAGAAATATGGCCCACTGGCCGGGACCAGGGTTGTTGAACCATGCTGTCGTGGGAGAACTTGAGGGTGGATTTTATTACGTTTTCATTTTGATTTATGGGGTTTATTATGAATTTTATTTTAATAATTTGAATTATTTATTTTATAAGTTTTTTTTATATATTATTTATAACAAAATTTATATTGATTAGATAATCATAGTATTTTTATTTTATTTTATTTTTTTGAAAGAATAAATTGTTTATTTTTAAAAAGATATTTGTTCAATTTTTCGAAAACAAAAGTAATAAAATAAAAATGTTACAATTATTGATTCAACCTAATTTTTCTATATAAATAATATACATTGAAAGCGTTACAAAATAAATAATTAGGATTATTGAAACGGAACTTGTAATGAATTCCACCAAGAAGCTCAACCCTCCTTTAAACAATGCAGAGGAAGTTTTACTTTACCCCCAAACTATCACTCAAAATCAATTCAACATCCATTCTTTGGATCATATAAATTTTACACATAAACCATTCAATTTTGGATCAATTTCACCCTGCTGTCAACTATCATCTATGATCAGACAGAATTTGCTGACTTGGCATGATGTGTTTCATTTAAAACTTCATTTTAGCCCTGAAATTATCTATAAAATATTAATTAAACCCTCAAATTTCATTTTGTCTAGGAGTCTAATTGATATTTTAAAAATAATTTGGAAGATAAGATGAAATTTCAAATGAAATTTAAGGGCCATATCAACAACTTATGTTTGAATATAGATGACAATTGATGGTAAGGATAAAATTGATGCAAAATTAAATAATTTATATGTAAAATTGATTTTATTAAAAGAACAAGAATTGATTTGATTTTTGAGTAATAGCTTTGGGGCAAAATAATATTTTCTCAACAATGTGCCTCCTTCACAAGGTGCATATCATATGTATTCTATTACAATATTCATAATACATTATAACATTTCAAAACAAACACTAAATAATATGTCGTAATTTTATAACCAAAATTATTCCTAACATTTCTCATCATAAATTATTTGTAATATGCATAATCACAATGATTATAAATTTTGCTTTAGGTGTGCACATCATAGATTTACCATTTGTAACTTTATAATAGAGTGAGTGACATAACGTACAACACAAATATTCTTAATTTTCATCACAAAATACAATAATCAATAAATATATTTTCTTGACTAACGAAATTTTTTTTCACAAGATACAATAATAAAAAAAATTCAATGTAAAAGAGATAACATATCATTTTATGACTAATAAATTATTGGAAAAAAAATAGAGTTAAATGTCATGTGAATTAAAATGTAAAAAAAAAATTAACATAATTATATTAAAATTATGAAATTTGATGTGTTTTTTATAAATCTCCAAAATAATAAGTATAATTTACCCAATAAATTAAGGTAACCCCATTTTTCTGAATGGTCTGGCATCTCTCCAGTCCATGATCAAATTAGAATGCGTTGTTAGGCCTGTGGAGGCCTACCACAGGTTACGTTTTGAGAATCTAAACATCAATATATAGAACTTATTGAGTACTTTATCCCTGTAAAAAATCATGTTGATCAGATATCGATAGCTACTTGATCGGATCAGATTTATGTCAATGGTAAATATAATTTTCAAAATAAATTGTTGAAAAAAAATCCGATTCAATCAAGTAGCTATCAATATTCGATCAACATAATTTTATATAGGGATATAATACTCGACGAATTCTACATTTTGAACGGTTCAAATTATCGAAACAGGATCTATGATAGATTTCACGGATCTAACAACACCATCCAGTCTACAATGAAGTGGAGACCGCTACTCCTTTCTCAATAAATGACAAAATTCAGGCGGCGTTTTGACTGGTTGATCTAGTTGACCATGAAGACCTCCTTTCCCATCAAGTTCCTAGGAAATCAATTTGATCGTACTTCAATTTTAAATGATGAATACATTGATCTATATATATATAAAAAAAAAAATTTCAAAGAATTTATAAGCTCTAACAATAGAAAGTTTTGGGGAGGTTCAAATAACCTCAAGTTTGGCTTAGCTCGCTAGTAAAATCTCTTAATAATTTTTATATAAATAACTAGTTAATAAGTTAATATGTTATTAGAGCAGATAATGAATTTTATGAAGACTAGCAACTAGCACACCAAATGTGTATGCAATTCAAATAAGTAAAAATAAAAATAAATAATAATAAAATTAATATCATAATATGTGTGTTGCTTAATTGGTATACATTCCTCTATAAATTTATTTATTTTTTTTAAATAGAAAAATGAGTAATTTTACAAATCCATCTTTATCAAAATCCAGCAATTATCTAAAATCTTCATTTTGTGATTCAAATTTATTCTATATATAGATCTCACACCATATAAATTTAGTCACAATCATACAATCTCATTCAAGATAAATTTAAAAGAATAATAATTGAGACTCCACAATTTATGACCAGACAACCCCCAATTATAACCACTCACTTATTTTTATTTTTTACTTTTTCACTCTCTCTCCTCCCTCTCTCTCACAAAAAATGTGGTGGTGCTTGGGTCTCTAGTACCTCTGAATTTGAAAAAGCTGAAGGTAAGTACCTAAAATTATTCATAAAAAAATAAAAGGTACGATATCATAAAAAAAAGTAAACAAAGACTCAAACACCAAGTCTAGCTTTCGGCATGCAAATCGAACTTAAGTATTGTGGTGTCCTTCAAACCTACCTCCCATGTGCAAAAGCAGTTTTTAATTAAAGAGATAAAAAATTATAGGGCGCTGCTTAAGTGTGCAACCTACTTCAGGTTGCACACCATATGCAACCCAATTGTTAGCCATTAGATTACAATAATTGATCAAGACCATTGAATTGTTTAATCGTGAAAAAGTTGAAACCGGGGCAGCCGGTTAATGCTTGTATTTGCATGATTTCATCCCACTCACTCTCTGTATTTCGTCTCTATCTCTCTCTGTTCTCCTCTCTGTGTAAGGTTGAGTCAGTGTAACTGTTGATTTCCATTAACAGGGAGAAGCCCCTGTTGGGTTCGTTCCATTGTGAAGCTCAGAGAGAAACGATAATGGGTGATTTCCAACAACAACGTAACTACAAAGGCATGTTGGTTCCATTCTTTGAAGTGAAGCCCTTCTCTGGAACTAGATATGAGGTATGGGCTGTCTCCTCTCTCTGTCTCCCTCTCTGTCTCTCTGGCCCGTTCACTTGACTATTTTCCCTCAACTAAACCCCATCCTAACTTCAACCGCTCTCGCTTCGCTCCATGGAAACCTCTCCATTGGCAACTAACCTTTCTCTTTCTCTTTCTCAAGCGAGTGTTTGTGTTTGCACAAACAGCTAAACCGTGTGAAAATGTCATGTTTGTGTTTGTGTTAACAATTTTCGGTCATCAAGTAATTGTTAGTAGTAATGTCATGTGCGATATGGCCCTGAAGTTAAAAGGAAGGTGATGATTATGACATTCCAAATGAAGCAGATGACATTCGTTTGATGAATGAAAGTCGGGCGAGAACACGATCATGGTTGCGAAGGTGGTCGAGCAATGAAGCAACCAACATGAGCGGTGAACATGGCGAGCCGACGTGAAAAAAAGAAATGGTTGACGATGCTCATCGCAATGACATGGTTGGTGATGTTGAATGTGCTATTCGGAACAAAAATTTGATTGATCGAAGATGGAGAAGATTTCTACAATGCGTATGCTAAAGCGAAGGATTTAGTATCTGAAAATCCAGATTTAACACAAATAAAGAGGAAAGGTCGTTAGTAGGCGTGGTTGTGTTCAAGGGAGGTCGAGATTACCAAAATACTTGGACCGTGTTCTTTGAGAAGAGTAGAGCTCCCAAGGCACTAACAAGAGTAGGTTGCAAGGCCCAATTTAGCATCTGATGCGATCACGAATCTTTGGTGAAGAAAGTATGTTGTGACTCACTTAAGTAGACCACAACCATGAATTGGCGGAACAACACTGTGTGATGTATCTAAGGTCACATCGCAATTTAAACAGCGCTGACAAAGCTTAAGCAATGGCTATGCGCAATGTCGGTGTGAAGACTAGCCAAATCATGGACTATATGGTAAATCAATCCGGGTCTTATGAGAATGTTGGTTTCATCCGTGCGGATCTGCACAACCATATTCAAGCGAGCGAGAGCGAAGTTAAAGATGGTGATGCGCGAGTGCGTTGGTTTACCTATGTGCAAAACTTGATGTTGATGCACGTTTTTTACAAGTATGATGTGTGTACGATAACAAGTTACAAAATACATTGCAGGCGATTCAAAATCGTGGTGACTTCATACGCAAAGTTTGGTGATGTGTTGATATTTGACTCAACTTACGAGAACCAATGCATACAAAACCTTTTGTCATGTTGGCTGGTGTGACTAGCCACTTTAGGACCATGATATTTGCATGTGTTTTGCTAGCTAATGAGACAATTGAGACATACACATGGGTTTTGGAAACATTTATGGAGGCGATGGGCAATAAAGCACCTATGTCGTCTTGACGAGATGGGGATAAGAAGCGTCGAGAGGCAATCGGAAGAGTATTTCGCACGCAAGACATCGATTATGTAATTGGCATCTTGGGAAAAATCTTTGTTTCAAATGTTCACATAAGTGGCTTTGCACATGCTTTCAAGCGATGCATGGACATGGAAGCGGATGAGACAAAGTTTGAGCATGGTACGGGCGACAATGGTCGAAAAATTTGGACTTCAAACCAACAGTTGGGTGTTGGAGACATATGAAGCGTCATATGTGAAATTTGAGGCATATATCGTGGACATTTCTTTCTTTGGGATGAAGAGCACTCAACGCCGGAGTGTATGAATGCTTATTTCAATCCCTTCCTCCAACACAAATTGAAGCTATATGAATTTGTTAGGCACTATGATCGGGCTCTTGCAAGGATAAGGTATAACGATTTGGAGATGATCTTTGAAACAAATAACACTTTTCGGTATTGATTACTCCTTTGCAAGATATAGAGACATGGGTGAGCTATTCACCGAAATATATTTAGAATGTTCCGTGATGAAATCTTAGAAGAGGGAAGTTGAATGTAAAGGGCGTGTTCCCTTTTGGATGGTCGAAATGCTACTATATTCACAAGTACAAAGTGAAGGGCGAGATCATGGATAGTAACACAGATCCGATGGATCTTTGCAATGAGATGTTCTTGCATGAAGTTTGAGTCGTTGGGGCTACCTTGCGCCACATGATATGTGTTATGAAAGTCGAAAATTTCATAAATTCCCCCAACTTGTGTCTTTGCATAGATGGACAAGAACGCAAGCAAGGATGGCGACAATGGCCTCAACCCTCAATTGATAGCACTACAACACTGACGCGGCCGGTATGGGATATTGAGTTCTTCCTACAGAAATGTGTTTCTATGCCTCTAATCAACGGAAGGTTTCAAAGAGGCTAGGGATGCATGTCTTCGATGACGAGCGGATAAAGGAGTTATATGAGAGGAATTTGAGCGGTGGGAATGGAGCGAGGAAACATTCATTCCGTCGACAATTTGGAGTAGAAGATCCTGATGTTGTGAAGACAAAAGGGAACCTAGGACGGGCATCGTCCAACTGTCGAAGACCAAGAAAATGTGGGAATTGCAAATGCATTGGGCACACAAAGCGAACTTGTCCTAAGGTTCGATTTAGACAAACAGTGGGTACTAACTCAGATGCAGATGCACCCCACATAACTGACCATGAGTACAATGCGGAGTCATCGCCCGTTCGCTGCAAAACTGGGTTGGTGGATCCAAGTACACCGCACATTAAGCAACGGCGACTATTTTTCGATGTTTCTCCTGATTCCAAGTAGCCTGTGGGGCAATACGGTAGTGTTGAAGCAGCAGTGTGGAAAAATGATTCGAACACAATTGATGAGGTGAATCAGGTAATTGTATAATTTGGAGAAAGTAACCCAACGAACTCGTTACTTTATCTCCATGCCGATTGGTATATGAATTACGAGTTCTGAGCAGGAGTTGTGAAATTATTTCATGTTTACTATGGAAGTATGGGTTTATTGTTAGTAAAATTATGGTGGGCCTATATCGACAGCAACGAAGCAGTAATTTTAAGTTGACAAGTTGAAGAAGAAAATCAAGCAATTGTGGTATTGGTTTGAATGCTTGAAAAGGATGAAGACTTCTTCGATGGTGATGGTAACAAAGTAGAAAGTAGAAAGTAGAAAGTTGTTGTGTTGTTGTGTTGTCTGTAACAAAGTAGAAAGTAGAAGGGAAAAAACTACACAGAAGTTACAATGTAGAAAGTAAGTTGTGTTGTTGTTCATGTCCTCTCTCTCTACAAACATTCTGCCCTTTATAGCTATAAAATTCCCACGACCCCATGATCTGCCAATTACATGCAACCACGTAAGCTTCGCACGGTCATTTTTGTGTATTGAAACCACATAAAAGCTTCACTTGTACCTGTCAAAGTGCATATAATTGAAGTTGCCACCTGTGCCTAGATCCTTTTAGCCTTTCCTCGACAGATATAGACTCCCAATTCGTTCATGTTTCCTCTTGGAGGGTGGCCACTAAATCCATGAGCCTGCCCGATGCTTAGCTCCGTGTAAGTCAGGTGGCATGCAAGATTCAATGTTAGTTGAATGGAGCAGCTGTTGGGAGGATGTGGGAAAAATATGTGCAAAGAGGAATTTTTAATCTAATATCCAATCATAATTTAGCTGAAAATATGAGCGAACTTTTTTTTAAAAAAAGTAGTTCCCATTTTTTTTATTATAAACCCGAGATGTATATTTTGTTTTTGATATAAATAAGTTGTGTATTTTCGTTACGTAAAATGTAGGACAACAATTGTGTTTAAGTCATTACAATACAGAACATTGAACATATTTTTATTAAATTACAGGGGAAATTCAATATTTGGCAGAGTGTGATGATTCATAGTCAGGGGCAGTAACAATGAGTGGCCTAGTGTTGTGGTTCAGTGGCCCAGTTTGCAAGGATTGTGGTTGTGTTTAGTGGACAATATTCTATCGATTTTTGTCTCATAATGATGAGGACATGGCCCACAATGGTGAAAAGGAAGGTCGACGGAAGCGTCAACATTTGGCGAGTGGACTTGAAGATTGAAGTCGGCGATTCTGATCGCGGTTATGGTGTAGGCGTGTGGGATCATGCAATCTTTGGGCCACAAAAGCGATATCTGGATAAGCGAAAGCGAGCGATCTCCGTTCTAGGCATTCCAAGTATACTAAACCTCCACTTACATCGATCTCCCTTTTCTTGTGTTTATTTCATGGCCACCAACTGTTTGAAACTTACGTCGTGAGCAAGGCTCCTGCTTTGTCTCATGCTTCCTCCTAAAAGTATGCCCACTAACTCATAATGATGAGGGACATGCCCCACAATGGTGAAAAGGAAGGTCGACGGGGAACAGTCAATATTTGGCAGAGGGGACTTGAAGATTCGAAGTCAGGAGGTGGCAGTTATGGTGTAGACGCGTGGGATCATGCAATGATGGGCCACAAAAACAGTATATGGATATCAATACTAAACCTCCACTTCTATCTGTGGAGCTCCCTTTTCTTGTGTTTATTTCATGGCCACCAACTATTTTAAACTTCTGTCGACAGAGCAAGGCTCCTACTTTGTCTCATGCTTCCTCCTGAAAGTGTGCCCACTAACTCCATGACTGGTGGTAAAAACTTCCCCTATCACTTCTAGGTGACCCACATGCAGAGAGCCCACTTTCAGGTGATGGACATTCTTGGCCACATGCCCTCGATTAAGTGGACCATCTGTCGACAGAGACTGGCAAAACTTGGTGCAAACAATAGCCTCCATGTTCAAGTTAAATATTGCGGAAGTGATTGACACCCCCTCCAATCACCACCTGCACCACCACCAATTCCCCCCCCCCCAACACACACGTGGGGGCTGCTGATTGGAGAAGGAAAAAAAAAAGAAGAAATTTAAAAAATAAAAATAAAAATAAAGTGGCCAATCAGAGAGAGAGGGGGTCATGGAGGTCCCCCCTTGTGGGGGTCCAAGTCATATGATATTTAACTTTAACGAGGGGGCCATTGTTTGGGTCCAATAGCAAATTTGTTAATACGGGCCCAAAACAAACATAAACTAGAGCCCAATATAAGAGCTTTTAAATATACTGGCCCCATCATAAGCTATAAAAGACCCACCCTTTCAACTAAAAACCACTTCGTTTCCCTCTGATTCGAACTCCCCAGACTGTACTCCTCATTCTCAACCATTGCCGTTCAAAACCAGAGCACCACAAAACCCTAAGCCATGGCGCCGAAAAAATCTCAACCATCTCCATCTGAGGAGAACAATGAAGACCTACTCCGCTTCCCAGACCCTATCAGAGCACGTATCGCTCCTCTAAAATTTGGTGCAACCCTATTGCCCGAAGACAAGCTCTGTCGCTAAGGCTACTCTAGGCCCTACCTTCGCGTCTTACTTCCCAGACGAGCTAGCTCCATACTATCCTTGGTAATGGTGAGAACCTTCTTCTCAACCAACTTTGGTGAAGTGGACTAAGCGGAATGTCGGCAAAAACCCACTCGGAGGTGGAGGTCACCAGACTCTGATTGGCAAAGCTGGGCCAGGAGAATTAAAGGTCACGACGCTGAAGTATGGAAGCACCAGGGCATTGGTGAAGCAATTAGACTGTCGACTAAAATTTATGACGCGGACAAGGCGATTCTTTCTTCTTGCATGCTTTTAGTCATGATCTAGTAACTCCCTACTCCTCAATTTTGGTATGATTTCCCCTACCATCTTAGATGTAGCTCACTTGAGTGGTCTCCCAATCTTGGGCAATCTAATTCATGCTCTCCTTGAGCCTCCAAAAGTGACGTTTACTTTAAACACTGACATGTGCTATATAGATTTTGCGAAAAAATACCAAGGCAAGCCTGGTTCCCCTGTCGATGACAAAGAAAGAACTGTTTTTTACTTACTTTGGCTTTGTGAGTTTCTTTTTTGTGTCCTGGTACAAGATCACGAAGAATACCTCCCCTTGCCTTGTGTATGCAAGATGGCCAACTTATGGCTTTAGCCCTTATCTTCTTGCCACCCTTTACAAGGCCCTATTTTCCTTTGTCGACAAGAAGATTTAAGCTGTGGTGGCCTTCAGCTCTTCGAACTGGTTGTATGCCTATTTCCCTGAGGCACGACCCCCACCACCTAACACCTTGAAACCTGTTTGCTACTCCTATGCTAAGCAACTGCTCACTTATAACAGCCAACCCATCCTCACTTTCACAAATCATCTGACCATGTTTTACAACCTTCCTTCGCAGAGACCTTCCTACCTGTACATGCCATTTCAAAACTTTGAATTCTCCTCTAGTAGACTTCGCTTCCTCTTCACAGACCCATCTGATTTACACAATGACCAAGTCCAAGAACAAAATGAGAGTTGGAGACACATTCTCACCTCTAGACATGTCTTGGTTGGTACATTCGTATCCTCCGCCAAGCTATCCAGTTTGCGGTTTGAGACATCTTGTCAGAATCAATGGTCGAGCAATTTGGTCTTTCGAGCTATCCCTTATCCTTATTTCCACCCAACCATCCATGAGGAGATTGGGTCAGAATCCACTTCAAAGATCCTACACAAGTTTGAATCCATTCTCACGAGAGAACACCAAACTTTTCAAGATTTTGGCCCTTCTTCTTCAAACACCTTGGATTGCTCATTGCTTTTGACCATTGGTGGGGACTTATATGCGCCATTATTTTCTACAAGCCACTTGAAAATGCCTTTAACGATACTTGTCATATTCAGGGCCGCATATCCTCGCCTTCAAGCTTAAGGCTCTGATTATCCTTCCTTCATATACTTGAGATCCGATTGTGTCATGCAATTTGTTTTGTTTTTTCTCTAAAACACTAACTTGTTTAACCTTTGACGGCCAAAATTGGGCCTGCTGCTGAACCATTGGTTAGGGACCAACATAAAGGCAAGGCTCCAATGGATGCAACTACTCAGACAAACACCCCTTGATTCGAAATTAATGCGGACTCTTTTGCGGCAGCAGAGCGGAACTGAGAAGAACTACCACCCGTACCCCTGCCGAGACAGAGGTCACGGCGAAGAAGAGAGAAGAGCCTTCCACTGCTCCTGCTCTAAGCACAGACCTAAGTGAGTGGGATATCCCTCTCAGCCAACTGCTTGGCCAAACTACATCAAATCCTTCAGGGCAGCTCTACAAAGTAAGCCTTCACTTTACATTTTTACATCATGTCAATTTCCATTCACGCCCAACTGATCACTTACTTTTGTGCAGAGAAAAAGAAGGAGATTACTCCTTGCTGCTGCTGATGATGACGATGCTTCCACTTCTCCTCAACACATTCATCAAATTCTCAGTCCCATCAGCAATGTACCCACAAAACCCATTGTACAACCAACTCCACCACCACCTGAAGCATAGCAACAAACTTCCTTACAACCTGCTTCACACTCTTCGCCACAACAATCTACACAATTTGCATCACAACATCGTTCCATTTCTCCTCAACACATTGTCCCTTCTGTCTCTAGCCCTCAACCATCACCATCCAACCCCTCCAATTCCCAAACTTCAAACAAAGAATCACAGAGGATTGAATTTGACATTTCAATCAACACCCAATCCTCTCCAACAGATGACAACTCAAAATCCCCTCAACCAGAAGTTCACCACAACGAAGGTAAATAGAATTACAAATGTTACTGTTTGTTTGGGGAAAAAAAACTTCTCTTTAAGTAACTGGTATTGTTCTCCAATTTACAAGGATGGACATAATACAGGACTCATCTCCACGACCAATGGGCGAGACAGAACTTGAAGGTCCTTATGACTATCCCCTGTTAGCAGTACCAGAGAAAGAGCCTGAAAGGCCGATCTCGCCATTTCATCGATGCGAAACAACTCGTCCTGATGCCACAACCACAGCTGAACAAGGCCAACCGTCTGCGCGCACATTATCAGGACAGGTACTACCATTTCCAACCTCATCCTATTTACTCTTTATTACTTGCAAGCATATATTCTCACCAAACCATTAATGTTCAAAGGCCATCGGTCCATCGCAGGATATTTGGGCCAAAGTTTCTATTCTTCAACAAGATCTAGACAAAATATCCCCATTGCCTCAAAGGCTACATCTGTTTGATGCTGAAACTCAACAAACCTTAACCACCTTCATCAACCTCATTAACACCCCAGTTGAAGAAATCATTCTCCACAAACCTGATGAAACCTTGGCCTGTCTTTCTGCTGTTGTGAACCTCTCCCCTAATCCTTTCAACCCCATTCAACTAAAGCAATTGGCCAAGATCATCACGGAATGGCCAACCCTTTCAGAGATGGTTCAGACTTGCTCGAAGGATATTCAAACCAAAAAGGATTTCCTAAACGAAGCCCACACCATATCTACTTCACTCAAACTAAGCCAGCAAACCTCTGCAGGCATTCTTCAGCAACACTCAGCACTTGAACTTGAGGAAGCCAAACTCATGGCAGAACTTGCCTCTGTCCGGCAAAAAAAGGCTCATCTGCAACAGCAACATGACCAGCTTAATGAAGAAGCAAGGATGATGCTCTCCCAAATTAGACATTGTTCTGCATCCATTCAAACAACTAAAGCTAAGTTGGACCAAGCCCAAGCCATGCTGGCAGATGCTCAGTCAGAGTGGGGTGTTCTAGCCGTTCTGTTCCCCAAATTGTAGGCTAGTTTATGGGGTCAAGCATGCTCATTTCTGGTTGCTGCTCTGCTGTGCTTCAACTCTGCTCTGCTATATATGTACTCTGCTGCTGCTATAGGGGATCAACGAATAGCCTTAAGTCTGCTGCTGCATATTGGCCTTTTTCCAATTGTTTGAATGATGTTTTGGTGTCTTTGTATTGGAAGTCTCTTCTTTGGATTGGGGAAAGTTATTGGAGGTCTGCTGTTGGCCTTGTTGTAATTGTTGGTCTGCTGCTGTAGTTATTTTCTTTTTTTGGAGGTTAAAGGATCAGGCTCAAGTCTGAATGGAGGTTGAAGGTTCACGCTCAAGTCTCAATGGTGGCTGTATGGTCTGAAGTTTGTTCATGCTGCCTTGGAGTTTCATCTGGTTGCCCTGTTATGCGGTTTTCTGAGGATGGGCTTGAAGTTACATTCTTATTGTTTTCCTTATGTTTTTGTTTCTCTTCATTGGTCTGTCACCAACTAAGAGGTTGGAGCTTTTTTAGCTCCAACCTCCTCTTTCTTGATGTAGCATTGACACCTTGTATGTGCTTTTCATGAATACAGTTTTTTGTTTTGCCGAACAAAAAAAAAAATTGAATATCAATACTCTGTGTTTTTAATGGTCTGTTGTATGGTTGTTTTTATTTTTTGTGCAATTTTTCACCGTTTGTGCATTGTTATGAAGTAATCAATTCCCCTTCAAAGTGCATTATAGTCACCGCTATTTGTTTGTTCTGTGGCCTTTTTTTTGCTTTGTTTTGGACAAAATCATGGCATTGACAAAAATCAAACAAACATAATTGATGTTGTAAAAGCGAACAAACATTACTACTTTGAACTTGCATTGTTTGTTGGACAAATATCACATTGCGGTTGACAAAAATTACTATATTCATTTGGGCAAATATGACATTGCATTGTTTGTTCTGTACCCATAACATTGGAATTATGTGTATGACATTACGTACAGGCCACGATAAAAGCAAACAAACATTACTATACCTCCCCTCGTTTGTTCCAGTCCCAAACATTGGAATTATGTGTACAATCAATACGTGTGGGAAATTAGTATTATCACAGCTGCGACCTAAAAAGTTGTCACGACAAGCTGATGCAGTAATCCAGTTGTGGTTCGGCATCGAAATTACTGTTGTACTGGCAGGCCATGATAAAATCGCTGCCGTATTTGTTGTAATTGCAATCAATCACATGCACGCAGGATACTCGCCCATCTTTGTATTGTTCACATCCATAATGAAGTCAAGCAGCAACTTCCGGCGCATAGAATGATGAAACTATGTATAGAAAGCGAATAACACAAATGAGGTACAGTTACAGCGGTAGGAAATAAACGGATTTATTTCGCAATTGGAAATGAAGCGGTACAATGTACCTTGTGTGGACCGCTGGGTATATCATTTCTTTGCATGTACTTTATCAAAACATCCTGATCGAAAGTGCTACAAATGAAATGTAACATTCGTTTCTCGTAAAATATAAGCGGGTTTGTTAAATGAGTGATTGAGTGAAGTCAACGTGGCCGAGGTTTGTGCATTACTCGTCCAATTTGTTGTAATGGCCTTTGTTCTAACATGCGGACGTCAAAGATACGCCGCGTCTACAACATATTCATTTCAAAGCGTAGTTGCGATGCGGCATTCATTGTTTGAACCTGTTGCAGAATGAGAGGGTTAGTTTATGTGAAGGATGTGACAGTGTTGAAGTAGATTTGTGAAATCCAACACAACATACCAACATATTTGCCGCGTTCAGCTTGTTGGTGTCCAGTGTGGCGGATGCCAATGAGTCAAATAGGTACGCCACACGGTCTACCATATCTATTTTTAGGCACAACCAATGTACTCCTCTATAATTGAAAGGCATGTAAATCTGCACATAAACACAAGTGAAGACATTGTTTAGAGGGCATGCGAACATGTACGAACTTTCATATTTACATTGACATTCATGTAAATGGGATCGACATTCATATTACCGGCGTTCATATTAAATCTACATGTTTCAATGGGATGGACATTCATATTACCTTATGACATGCATCAAGCACCCCAGTATATCTGTCATGTCCAAAATATGATTTGACGATATTATCATGGTTCAGAGGTTGAGTTTTTTGATTTAGTATCAAAATCTGCATGTTTAGTGTGTAAAGTTCAGTTAGCCAAAGTTTTCTGAAAATATGTCTTCTGCAATACACAACCGACCTAAAACACTTACTTACCGACACATATACTGGAAAGTACCACGCAGTATGCCTCCCGTCTTTGTGTACTTGCCGCTGTCCGTTTGTCAATTGAACGCGACCAAGTTGATTGGTGGAACATTGTAACAAACCGGGCAACTTGCGAAATAAGGTTTGCCATTTGTTTAAGCGTGTCTGAAATAACAATGTCCCTACATGGATGTCCATCATGCGAATATAGTGGAAATAACATTGTCAGATGGCACGACTTACAGTGTCGGATAGCCATGCCCCTGGTTTGAGCGTGCGCATGTCACGTCGAGTAGCACTGTCGTAAGGCATTTCATGCAGATTCATAGACACGACAATGTCCCTACATTAGCGTAGACATCAACCGATGAAAACAACCTCTGACCTAGTAAAACTTAGCGTGTCGGCTTAAGCGTACAACATAAGATTATTTTTTACATTTGTACAACTATGGCGAATATTCACGATTCTACTAGTCTCCAATCCAATGAAGATTAGTTTTCAATTTTAAAAGAACAAAATGAAAAGACAAAGTTTTAGATATTACAACTTATGACATGTCTAATAGTATTTGCTAAAATAATATGTGAAAATTGAAATGCTCATTCTGGTTGACAAGTTAAAAAAAAAAAAAACACATGTTTTTACAAAGCTGGAGCCAACAATATCCCAAAATGATCAAAATGGAAAATGTAAGCGAGTAGAAGAAAATAGCTACGGAAAATTGCACTTCATTATAAGTTTTCAAAAAATTTGCAATTCATGGGTAAACTTTATTAAGTTTCATATTTAAAATTATAAAGGTTTCCATGAATTTGTAATTATTTTGTGAAAATATCGATGGTTTGCAATTTTCCCAATAGGTAGATATTAATGCGAGGATAAGACCAAAAGAAGAAAACTTGAGGAAATTTAGCCTTGATCTTTCCCTAGCCTTGCATTAAATTCAAAGAAAATCCTACATGCGACATCGATAAACCCATCATAAACCCATCAAATCATAGAGAATGAAAAATTAAGAATGATACCTACAAGAATCAAATAAACACTGACGACACATGAAAATTGTGGAAATCAAACTTATTTCACAAATACTATGGAGCAGGTTAATTGTGAGTGCTAAACTCATCCGTACCTTTCATTTTTACGTAAGTCGAAATCTGAGTCAACAACTTCATTTTAGGCGTGATAAAACCTCTATGCTCTCCGGTGTCATCAAGTCCTATCAATATAAACAATCAAGTAACATCAACTCTTATTAATATAAACAATTAACTAACTTCGACCTTTGTTAGAAATTTAATTTGCAAAGTACATAACACATCCTTATACATCTAAAATTGGTGCGGCGATGTCTAACAAGTGAGCAGGCGCTTGTCCAACACATGCGGTTTGGACGGGACTTTGTCCAAATCGCAACACAAGTGTACAACATTTATTCTTGCAAACTTGCGGTAGGATCACAAATATTAAAATACAACACAAATAATGGTTCAATTATGATCGATAATCTTTATCGGCATCAATTGGTAATGAAACATCTGAAAGGTGAAGTGATGTGGCGACTTGGGAATTTTTTAGGTAGTAAGTCGAGTACTCATTTTGCTATCATTGCCGCGAATGCATATCCCCACGTCCGGCTTCAACACCTCTTCCTCTTCCTCTTATTACTGTTACAATTTGTCTCGCTCCCAATGTTTGGGCAACCTTACGGCGAAGGATGCACATTATGCCTTCTCCTCGCATTGGTGGCAAGGTTTGCAAATCATCAAAGGAAGATAAACTCTGTTGTGCAACGTTCTTGATGGCCAGAATCTGAACCGAAAGAGATTTGTCTTTCTTCGCTTGCGTATGTTTCCTCCAACGCAAGGCCACGGTTGTTGTGCATGTCCCCAACTTCTTGGACGGTACGCAATTGTCCATCGTGCATATCAATTATCTCATTCGACAACATTCCATTCACATAATTGTCCTCCCAATCCACCCCCTGTAAATCTTGAACATTACCCTCATTTGGGCTACCATAATAATTTGGGAAGACCACGCCGCCATCATGCAACTCGACTCCCATGATAGGGTCAAAACCCTTTTCCTCTGCGCGAGGCAATTGTGTTGTTTCAATAAACACCGACACTTAACTGCATCATTTGCTTCATTTCAGCAATATGTATGCATTCATTAAGCGGTTGTTTGCGGACAATATAAATGCAACCACGTCGTTCGGCATTCCTTCGATTCGGCAATCTTTGGAGGATATGTTAATGTTACAATTTCTTTCATTCGACTCCACCTAATCACACAAACACATACATTAAGTTACTACCATATTTCATCCCTAAGTAACCTCGTGGTATGCGAAGCATGTGTCTTGATTGCTTTTCTTACCTTTGCATTGTCAACAGCTTCCTTTCCTCGGAAATTGAGCAACATGTCCCTTATTTACGCATTGCTCTGAAGCACTTGCTTCATGGTTTCCTTGAGTTCACCAATGTCGGTCTCAACCTTGCTCAAACGAACATCATCAATCTGTGGTTTACATTTTGTTATTGATATGGTGTGTGTCAATTCGTCATCAATGTCGTTGCTTTCGCTTTTGTTGGAGGAAACTCCACGACATAGTTGTCAAATCGAGATTCAAATCATAAATGAAAATGGTAATGCCTTGAATCGTTAATCGATCTCAGCTGTGAATCATAAAGTTTGATGCTTTCTTAAGTTGCACACAAGCGTATGTGTACACACTTTACATATTAAATATATCTAATAAAAATTAATTCCTCCATTAAATGCGAAATGAAAAAAGAATTTTGTTGTAAATGATGCTCATCTGGTGTGGATACAAACCTCAGTCGAACCCATGTTTACCACTTTACCTTTTCCCAATTACATAAACAAAGATAAATTTTCAATTACGAACTAACAATAACTGAACGACAATGTTTTGACCTTTTTACAAGGTTAAAAACCAAAATCTTCAAGCTTTTCCAAAATCGACTTGAGGGCTTCACCAAAATTCATTTCATAACGAGTAGTATATAAAATTGAATTTGTAAGGCTACAACATAATCCACATAGGAACTTAATGTTTTCGCCCCAAAAGTTCGAGTATTTGAGTAAATAGGGAGGGACAAATTGAAAATATGACATACGCTAAGGAATGGGTCCTTTGTTTGTCCTTTGCTTGTCACCTAGTCATAGGAACACAAATTACATGCATCACGTTATCCATAACACATTGGGGCAATCTTTGTGAAATGTGCAAGACGAATGGGTTGATTACCTTATGTTGCTGCAACATTTGCTTCCTTCCCATACATCGCCTCGTCTTCCGTATTTCGGCATCACCCCAATCATTTAGCCGAGGGATGGAGCGTGTAGTAGCCGACGTACGCTTACAGGGATGGGCAAAACGATCCAAGTAAAATAGCTACATTATAAGGGGGAAAACATATTTACTATACACTTCCGAGCAAAATAATCCGTATTCGTTAACAATGCATACAGCTTACAACACAATCATATGTATATGTTTATGTGTCTCGATGGCAGAATCCCCATGTTTTAGGTTAAAAGATAAGCTTTTCGTGGTTAAAAAAATGTGGCCCGTCTGGTATATTTGTCATCTTTGTTCAATAACGAGTAAGTTTGTAGTTATAGCAGCGCCATTTTATTGAACCATATGCCTGACAATGGATGAAATATGTAATCGGCATGGTACAAACAAACAACGATCGATTCGTTACCATTAGAAGGAAAACACATCCGGTTGCTGGCGCTAAACTTTCATCTTATACTTAGAACACCTTTGACAAGGTATTGCGGTGTCGGCTTTGCCCAATTACATGCCCCATACGGTCCGTCCTTCACGGCATGAGCGAGCAGCGAGGCTCAATGGGTCATTGTGGTAGAGACACAACATGGCCCCAACACGTCTGGTGCAAACTTCGCGAAACTTCGTCATCCGCACCATCACTCTCGGTCGAGATAAACTCTCAAGCGGTTCAAAGGAATGATTCCCTTATGCTCCAACCTCTTCGTAGATATTGGGATATGCATCTATTAAACGATGAAGCGCACGTCATTGCCTTGAGTATACCCAATAAGACATGTACTTCCTCACGGGTGAGCCTCGGTGTGACCATGAGCGATCCAGCGAACACGTGTCGGGATCGAAGTTACACCAACCATTGGCACATGTTGTGATCTATCTGGTACACTTTAACGAGAGGCCACGAACCCAATATCAATATTTGCTGCTTTTGTGCCGTTCTACGGTTCATGATATCAACAATTGACTTCAATGATATGAGGACTTGCATTTTACTCTGCAATGTTATTAACGTGAACATTAATACAAAAAATTAACCAACATTGTGTCGATAGCAAGTCCTCCCCAAATGCAGTTACGAAAACACTAAGCACCTAAGTACCTTTGCAGATTTCTTTGCAACTTCTTCGCCCAGTTCCTTGGCACTTGCCTTAGCCATGTCCTGAAACCTCTTCTTCTCATCACAGGGGAGTTCCTTCCACCTTTCCCCAATATCCTTTCGGCTCTGTAAGTGTTACACAAACGTGACGCACATATAGGACAAATAGGAGCTGTAAGTCCAAAATAATTGTCACCAAAAGTTGAACCCCAGAAAATGTGTGCACAATTTCTAGTATTTACATATGTTTGCACATACAAATTACTATTTCGCACACAGTTGAAATAAGAACGGACATGGAATTTTACAAATAATCGGAGTTTATAAGAACATTCAATATGGCGTCTATATTCTTTGAAATCGTGAATCGACACAATAGAAGCACATATTGGTGTGCGCATGGAATAGAAGTCCATCGTTGCTATCACAGCGATCCGTGTTTCCATCACGGTACTCTACTTACTACATGTCGCACACTAACCATATTGGTCGGGGTTATGCGCTTCTCGTCTTTCCTTGAATTGTTCTTTGTTGCAACCATTGTCAATTCGGTAAGTATATGTTAGATATGGATGGATATATGTACATATATGTACACAAATCGCAAACATTGACATTTAGGGACCAATTTTTGACACAAACAAATTTTGTCCCAACTACATAATAATGCATCCGTAATGTCCAATTTTGGTTGCTAAAAATATAAGAGTAATATTAGAGATCATGACAATAATATCATAAAATGTGTCATGAAAATTTTTTATCATTTGATTAGCATTGATTAGTGTATGGCATTTTATTGTGTGTATAATCCAAAGGTGGAGAATCTTTCATGATCATATTCATGATATTATTTTCATGATTCCTAGCATTACTCAAAATATAATAACCACATCATTTCTGCAACAACAATTATAAATGGTCCAAATTATTTTGGCCCTTACTTTTGGTCTCTAAAATCTTAATTTCTTGTGAGTACAAACAGAAATGTGCACAGGCACAAGCTATGAGTTGAAAATATGTAATGTAGAATTGTGCAAAAATACTGTCACATGTTTCTAACGAGAGGATTAAATCTTGTGAGCGTTTTGAAGGACCTTGATCGAACTGTAAAAATAAATGGTCCAAGTGCCCGTTTTCGACGAGAGGGCTCGGTAATGCCAACCCTTTCGATTCGTGAACCTTTGCCACTTGCCTTCAATGTGTTCCTTTGCCTGTAACAAATAACAGCGTAAATGAAATTTTGTTCAAGGCCAAATTACATCGGTGGTATGTACGTTTTGTGCATTCTATCATCTTAAATCGGTTAACTTTAAAGTTAGTCAATCTTGCCTTGCCATTTAAAAAGTTGTGCCATTTTAAATTGAAAATGGTAGCGTCGTTTTCGTTGTCACGAAAATTATGAGCTGAAGTGGTTTAGTATAACTCGATGAATTATGGATTTCTAAATTCTCTCATGAGAATCGCAACATGTGGCCTATGTGCACATATTACAGTAACAAATTGACCTGATTTTAATCCATTACACGCAATTCATGGTGCAATTTGAGGCTATCGCAAGTGTGTCAAACTCAAATCGCACAACCTTGTGATGGCAGTACATAACGGCACAATATGCCATACACGAACAGACCGTGGTATTTAGTAGGTACAGGAAACATAACCTTGCAAACCTAACAGTATGAAATACTGAACGACATAAACTCACAGTTGCTTTGCATTGTCTGACATGTCGCCCATATCCAATTACGATATTTCCTGCAAAGAATTTAATGCAATATTCATAAGGATGCAGAAAGAATGTTACTTTGAAATTGTAACAAAACGAATTTGACTGTCAACAACTTACAATCAACGGACCATTGAGTCATACATTACATTATGCAGTGGTACTTTTCGTGTATTTTCAAGTACGATATGTTGTGGTTAATTTATGCGAGATATGGCATGCCGCAGTTTCTGAAAATTAATTGCCCATATGTTGTACTCGTTTTATAGTATTTACGACTTGAAGCGAGAATCAACAACCAATGTGCACACTTGGAGCAGAGGGCCACATCGGACATTTAACCCAACATCACCCATCATAACTTACCTTCATGCGAGAGAAATAAAAATCATTGCCTTCTTTGAGCGAAACTGTTTGTCACTATGGAACTTCGTCAATGGCAATATTAGTTTGTCACAGTGTAGTTTGTATACCTAATAAATGCGTCTGGTTTCAATGACCTAAGGAGGAGCAGTTTATTAGTTGAGAAATGGTAATGTCGATGCGAGTGGAACCTGATGGGTCATAATAATAATGTGCTCGAAATAAAAAATAAACAGACTCACACATGCTCGAGAAAATGGTGGTATTCACGTCGGCGACAGCACGATCGAAATGGAGAGCAGAGAGAGAGTGTGTTCTTGGAGGTGGATGACAAAACCGAAATGAAGAGAAGGAGGGTCACCAAAGTTTCCGAAATTTGTATGTGGGAAAAGGAAATGAGTTGGTGAGATTAGAAAGGCTACGACATGTGGGTCATCATGAAAAGTACTGCATCTATGGGAAGCGCTGTCTGGTGACTTTGGTTTTTGTTCCAAATTTGGGAGGGAAACGGAAACGTACGTGACACTACATAAGGCGAAGTTGGCAAGTTGGGAAAAAAACCCAACAAGTCAAACAGTTATTACTATTCAGAAAAAGTCAAAAATTACGGCAACACAACTCTGAATTATAATTTTCCCTTACACATTAATTTATACAATTTTATAATACACATTTTTCCATGAAAGTCAAAAAGTTAACCCAAACATCCATATTTTTTTTCTCATTTTTTTCGTCCACAAAGACAAAAATTGCATTTTTTTAGTCCAATTTTTTTTCCTCACTTTTTGAATAAAAATAATTGTTCTTTTTAACTTTTTGTGAAATATGGGTTCCGTTTGCGTTGGGGTTTGAAATGATGTGTGTGAGAGATGATGTGACTTAAAATAATGTGATTGAAGTCAAATTACTGAGTTTTTGACTTTTGGCTTTTTGTAAACATGCCAAACCAGCCCTACAAGGTGGTTACGAAGTTGCTATTTTTATGTTATTTACGTATTTTCTTATTTTTTAAAATTAAATTTTTCGTGTTTTCAAAGTAATAGATTTTGTTGTACTTGGATATGATGTTTGTGATAGGAAATTTGCACTGATTATATGTTTGACGTGCCAATTTATGTTACTATTAATTTTTTTTGCTGATTTTTTTTGTTTTTGTTTATTTTTCAGAAACGAGGCATAGCGTAAGGTAGGGGAATGCGAAGTTAAATTTTCGGCCTACAAATTAAAATGAAAATAGTACTACAGGCCGATGAATAAAATTTCGTCAAGGGTAAAATTTCGAACCGACTGGTCAACGGACAATGCATCGCGCGACTAACAGTCGCGCGGATGACAATCCCCGTTTATGCAGGGCGCACAAACAAGGCAAACTGTGTGAATGATGATACAAAGGATGGCGTAACGCCCTCAAAATAATACATAAATCCCATTATATTAGACATGCAATGGTATAAAGAAATCAACAGCTTTTCATTCATCAGAGTAATTCTTACAACAATATTACAT
The DNA here is from genome assembly GCA_025200525.1 of Camellia lanceoleosa. Taxonomy (NCBI): domain Eukaryota; kingdom Viridiplantae; phylum Streptophyta; class Magnoliopsida; order Ericales; family Theaceae; genus Camellia; species Camellia lanceoleosa. Next base: position 131,316,160 of record CM045769.1, on the reverse strand, counting down.
GTTAACAACAAAAGCAAGTGCCCTATAGGCTTACAGCTTTCCAAGTTCACACTTGGTTTCACAAAAGAAGAGTGTTAACTCTATACAAAATAAGCCCGTGGCTTGATGTACATGTAATACAACAAAATAATCAAAAACTAAGAGTCTTCAACTCCTACATCCATCCAAGCTATGTCCCTGGGGGTGCCATGCTACTTGTACACGAAAATGGTGTCCCATATAGGGTGAGCCAACGCCTAGTCTGAGATATGCTAAACACAATATGAGCAATAACTAAGACATCGGTTCATAAATGTTCGATTACCATAAACCAATCCGTGACACATTTCCGTTACATGACCACAATATTCATATCTCATTTCATTTTTCGTTTCTCATCATTTTCTAAATTTGACATCGACGGCTCCGAACCTGGCCAACCACTTATAAGGGACAGTGACTCATGTTAGACGCTTCCCGTTTTACAATAGATAAACATACTAGTTGTATCAACATCTGAACAGATAAGCATACAAGCTGTTTCCGCATTTCAACAGATAAGCATATTAGCTATATCAACACTTCCAAAATCTGGGCAACTAGACTTGGTTCCTAAGCTCAACCAACCAGTTCCAAATTTAGGATAACAGGGAAGTACAGTAAGTACATTACACAGGATCAAAGGGGCGAAACCAACAAATCTATATAACAAATCGAGGGAATCATAATCCCAATGTATTATGAATACACAAATATTGTGCATTGCATTGGATAGTGTTGTTCGGCCCGTGGGGGCAATCAGGGGACCCGTTTTGAGAATCTGAATCAGTAAATGTGTACAGTTCGTCGCGTACTACATACCTATGGAAAATCACGTTGACCGAATATCGACAGCTATCTGATCGGAGTAGTTTTCTTTCAACTGTTAACTATAACACCATCCCATACTTTCTGATATCCGATCATATTGATTTTTTACAGGTATGATATACTGAATAAATCATAAAATAAGAACGGTTCAGATTATCAAGATTGGGCCTAAAAGTAGGCCCAATCTCTCTGAGGAACGACGCAAGGAGGGCTTGCAAGAAGAGGATCTAAATGCGGGAAGGGGTCCCAATCTTTATTCACTCTGATATTTTGTTAGTGATTTTTTGGGTTCTGGGACTAAAAATTAAAATAAACATTGTTTGGTTTGTTTTGGGGAGAGTTGTTTTTATAAAAATTTTGGGAGAGAGTTTAGAAATTTCTTTGGTTTGTTTGGTTGTATATTTTGGGAGAGTTGTTTTTAGGAGTTTGGGATGATTTGATATTTTGGGAGAATTTGAGTAGATGTGTGAGAGAAAAAAGTGATTGGGAAGGAGAGAGAGAGAAAAAAAGTGATTAATTGATGCGTAAGAGAAAGTGATTTAGAAATGTTTTTCAGGAAAACTCAAACCAAACAATTTTTTAGAAATTTTTTTCTTCAAAACTCGTCTCCCAAATGAAAACCAAACAAAAGTTTTCGTTTTCCTGCTCTGCTATATAGGTTATACAGAGTATACACCTCAATCTCATTCTGCTTCGCGAGCCATAGCTCGACCGCGACCACCATCGGCTGTAGAGAAGGAATTTGTTGACAATAACGTGGGCTTTCAGGCCATAGATGAACCAGGTTCGTCCTCCAAACGCTGAAATGAAGAAGTTATGGTTGTGATTCACAAAATAGATTTGAAATTTGGAAATTAGGGCTTCCAAAATTACTCATTGAAAAATAGGGCTTCGAAAATTACAGCTTCCAAAATTAGGGCTTTGGAAATTTACTGTATGCAGATAGATAAATGGTATGCTTGAAAAATGTGGCACATATTGTGCGAACATTTATGCATGTTAAAGTATACATTTTCGAATGTAGTATGAATCTGTGGCCGATCAACATAAAATGAAAGGATCACATCTTTGCGAACATAGTATGATTATGCAGATTGATAATTAGTTGAATGAATGCATATAGTTGCGTAATTTTCAATGTACGATTGATAATGTGATTTTCTTTGAATTTGTTGTGAATCACGCATGAATTCTTGTAATGATTGCTATAAACTAATGTGTTAGTGCGTGACTTGAATTAACTATTATCAACATTGATAACTATTATGGCGAACTTAAATGTTTATAACTATTACTGAGTTGTTGATAAGTATTTCAGTGTGGTTTGTTCAAAATCACATGTATCATTTGTTCATAACTATTTCAATTTGATAACTACTGAATCACAGTCTCCAACAATCTGCCCATAATCATTTCACGTCAGTATGATTTGTTGATAATAGTTGCTTAACATGTGTGATTGATAATTTACTTCACATTGAACTGATATGTTTGTAAAACTGCCATGTTTGTTCAGATTGAAAATGCTATGTGTGTAACATGTGTGTAATTAATCACAGATGCTATGTTTGAAACTGCTGTATTTGTTCAGTTTCAAAATGCTATGTGTGTAGATTGAGCTGCGATGTTTGTTCAAATGCTATTACCAGTTTAGTCTGTGTAACCTCTGTGCAAATGCTATTAAACATGGCAGTTTGAACAAATAGATGTTTTCAGTAAAGACACACTCTCTCCCTCAAATTAACTAGACCTGCTATTAACCCCATCAAAAAGAAGCATAGCAGAGCACTACAACTTTGTCATGTATGCAGATTTAAAACATGGCTTCTTCTTCTAACATTAGCAACATAAGAATACAAACGAGGCTATGCAATTGGGGAAGAACCGCTGCCATACGTATTGTCAGAACAATGAGAATGGAAATGAAGGGCGTTTGTTCTTTGTTTGCCCATCAAAATATGTAATGTATTGGAAATTTTAATCCTTTAGTAGTGACAGTAATATTTGTCGTATTCAACTAACTGATTGTGATGCATTGTAGAGTACCACTCCCACTCCCCATTGCAATTACTTCAAGTTTGTGGCTGAAGATGATGAAGACGTTACGTCGAGAATCCTTCAACACTAGATTTGGTGATGCTTTAACAATAGAACACTTCAGCGATGTAAGGCGAGGCTTCATGACTTTGGAAATGACCATGGTCGAAGGCTTGAAAGGATAGAACATATTATCAAAGCGATGGTGTATTTCATTGTATTTTCTATCATTTTGTACTTGATCATGTAACTTTTGTACTTCTTTGTATTTTGGGAAATTGAATGGAAGTTTGTACCAGTTTTTGTTGTATTGTACTTCATGATGTAAGTAATGTTTATGGAATGAATTTTATTATGATGTAGCTTATGTAACTTACTTAATAGCTTTGTGGAATGAATTTTATTATGGAATGAATGCGGAAAGAATTTTATAAGTTATTACGATGTAACTTATAATGTTATTCGTAATGAATTTTGGGAAGCGTTGGTGTCATTGTAAGAGCTTTGTGGATGCTATTTGGCGGATCTGTGGGCCAATTTTGTGGATGGTATGTGGATTCATTTTGTGGATGCTTTGTGGATGGTGAATTTTGTGGGTGCATTGTCACTTATCGTGGCTTTATTATACATTGCTGGGTTCTCTTATCTGGGTGCATGAATTTTGGTTCTAATGAACAACCATTATCTGTTGCGAGGTTTGTTTGTAATTATGATTTGGCAAATCATTATCTATCAACTAGTGTCGGTTTGTCACTTTTACGTGGGCTCAACTATTATACATTAGCAAGTTGAAAGCGGATATATAGAATCGTCGTACATTTCTTCACCATCATCTTGACTTCTTCATTAGTGAATATCAATACTCTAGTTACGCATGGTCTATTGTATAATTTTTTGTTTGAAGGGTAGTGATTAGTTCATAACAATGCACAATGGGAGACAAATTACTAATGCAGAGTTGACCCCATGGGGTATGCTTCCACTAGCGGTTGTGTTTGAAAAACAAAACATTATGTGGCCATATTGATGTTAGAGTGTATGACACGTTGGCGGTTGTGCACAATTTTTGTTTGCAATTACGAGGTTGTGATTCGATCAATGATTGACACTTAAACCTTATTGTCATATTGAGCGATTCACAAACATGAAGTAATCAACGAAACATAGGTTACACCATAGTTTACGATATCGGTCATTGACATTACAAAAATTACCTTGTCATCGTACCAACAAAAATCATAAGGCGGGTTTTAGTCGAGGGGCGGTGACCCAAAAATACCTTCAACAAAGTGGACATGATTAAGACATTAACGCATGCACCGTTGCAATGGTTAGCGAGTATGATGCATTGGTTTGTAAGTCGTTTATTTTCGCTCGACGATGCCAGCTTAGAACACTACGCTTACTATGTCATACACATGTCCAGGTCTGCTAATCCTCGCTCAAATCAACAACCTCGGAGTCTGAGTAATCTGAAAGGTTAGGGTCCAACACCAGTGCAGGATCCTCCATTATAGCCTTGATCGCAGATGCCAAGTTCGATCCATGTATCTTCGTCTCTGTCTTTGCGTCCTCTATCCATGAGTTCCTAATGAGTCGATGAGTCATCTGATCAACCTCACTTTGCCAACGGTGCCTAACTTGGGACTTCGTGACATGAGGAATTGCTGCGTTTCAACCGACCAGGGCTTTGTGACCTTGAGAAAAGCACATCGGCGATGGTGTTCTGCTTGAACTCATTTGGAAAGCAGTGGCTGGAATTCCAAAATACTTCCCGAGCAAGCATCTTGTATTGGGGTGCGGTTTGTAATCCGTAGAGGTTCAAAACTCCATAGTGGGAACCTGTTTCAAAAAGCGTCGATCAGAAGAATCGATATACCCTGCATAATCCGTCTGGTGACTTCGGTTGGGAGCTGTCAGCCGTTGCAAGTGATTGTCCACGACCGCATTTACTGTGGTGTACATCCATAGGTGTGAAGGTTCTTGATTGAGTCCAACTTTGTTTTCGCAGGTTCACGAAGAATATATGCACGCAAAAACAAACCCAAATGCAAAGGAAACAACACTGGTTCCAAACTTTTTGTGGTTGGTTGTAAATGTTAAATTACCTTAAACCCGTAGTCATTAATACGTTGGTGGTAGGTTTAAAGATGTGAACACACTTATTGTTGTTTGGTGGCAACACCTACCCCAAACTGCGTAAAAGCAACTTACTGACTACGGGTATTTCATTTAATAGGTTGGGTGCAGTTGGAAAGGCATATGTATCTGATAAGAGCAATTTTGCTAACCTTTATGGATGAGTAGACGTGTAATTGGGTTGGGGCACAAATACAAATGACGAATGTGAATGTATAATGAACTGTGTGTGTGGACATCAATGACAGTGGGATAGTACTGATGGAAGGTGCAATGCATGTGTGTTGGAAATGCCAATTAATGGACGATCGAAGTCTTGAGCGAATGACTTGGTGCATGCAAGAAGGAGCAATTTTTGCAAGATGAATTCGGCCAGTTTGAGAAATTAATACAATGTATGTCACAATGCATGAGGTCTTCTGCAAACATACAAGTCATGTACCATATATTACAAATACTTACAGCATAGTGTTGTGTAATATTATGAATCTGTACATTCCTTTAAAAATGTAGTCAGTAAAATAAACCATACACATATTCCTACAAAATGTCTGATTCGAACAAGATTAAAGCTATTGTTGAAGCTCATGTTGCTCTGTATTCGACGGTTGCAAGCTATCTTGAAAATTTGAATGAAGTGGACACACGGTTGTCAAGTTTGGGCGGCAAGTCGGAGCTATCAGCGAGCGTTGATTGGTGACCGATGAGAAATTGGCGGCGAAGCGAAGTCGATAAGACAATGGATGAGGACGATCAATCGAGATAATACGGACAACTCTTGAAACGCTCTCGATGATGCAGCAGATATGTAGATTTGATTTCTTTTTTTTTTAACCTTCCCTGTAAGCCATGAAAGTTTTGTTTTGGCTGGAGTCATATGTGCTAATGGGCTGATATATAACCTACCTACGAAGAGTATTGAGTTTTCATTCATAATGTGGTTTCTTTCATTTTTGAAAATTAATTTTCCCTTTTTCGTAATTAAATTATAAATTAACTTTAGCAACAAAAGCAGCCGTAAATTATATACAGTTACAGTTGCATTCATCCGAACAAGAAACATGCGTATAGAAAATAGTACTAAGTCAGCAGCCACATCGACATGTTTGATCCATGTTTACATTTGACTTGCACTTTGCAGTTAGTCCATATTTACATCGTCCAGCAAAAACAATACTGGGGAGCCATAAATAACATCCATATTGAAATCAAACAATACAAAATTAGTTAAGTCCTATTGCCACCCAAATTACTGGCGTACTGGCAACCCAATCCCATCACTGGCCTAGCTTGTGGCATTGCTCATATGAAGGCACTCCCGGTACTCTGCGATCTTTGCATTATTGACATCCATAATGATGTCAACCAACAACTATAGCGCACAGGAGCAAACTTTGTCTGCAGAAAGATCATAAGACAAATCGAGTTAAAATTGCGGGACATACAAGGAAGGATTTGATTGACAAATGGAAATTAGCGATAGAATGTACCTTGTGTGGACCGGGCTTCATCGAGGTTCTTTGCATGAATTTGATGACAAACATCCCACAGTCAAACGTGCTACAAAAATAATTTCACATTAAAGTTGTCGTCAATACTTAATAGGTTCGTTAAGTCAGTCATGCAGCATAGACATTAATGTGAGGGAGGGATTGTGGATTACTCGTCCAGTTGTTGTACTGGCCTCTCATCTAACATGCAGAGGGGAAAGCTACGCACGTCTGTAACATAATCATTTCCAAAGTGTAGATGCAGCAAGACGTGCATAGTTTGAAACCTGTTCCACAAGGTTGAAGTTGGTTTCGTAAAGGATGTTCAAGTTTTTGTAGTGTTCAAAAATGCACGAAGGACATACCAAAATTTTAGCCCCATTTAGCTACCTTTTGTTGAGTCGGTTGGATGGGACCGAGCCGAATAGGTAGGCTACATGGTCCACCCTACCAATTTTAATGCACAACCAATGCACTCCGCTGTAATTAAAAGGCATGTAAATCTACGTAAACACAAGCGAGACCTTGTTTAGAGGCCATGTAAACATGTAATGCCTTTCATATTTTTCGTTTTAATATAAGGATGAACATTGATATTACCCTCGGCATGCATCAAGAGCGGCGATGTATCTGTCATGTCAGAAAAATGGTGTGACGATATGTTCATGGTGCGAGAGGTTGCATATCTTTATTTAGAATCAAAGTGTATGTGTAATGCATAAAGGTCATTAGCGGAAACATTTGTCAAAATATGTCATACACAATACACAACGTAGCTTTAAACACTTAATTACGAAGATATACGGGAAAGAACCAATCGATGTGCCTCCGTCATTGTGTAAATCATCGATTAGTCAATTGCACCACCACCAAGTTGATTGGGTGGAACATTGTATGCAAGACACAAGGCAAGTTGATTAGAAAGGTTTACGAGTTCGAAGTCTTGAAAGCAGATTCATATTTGTGCGACCAACACTTACGATGTCGGATAGCGAGGACCACTGGTTTGGCGTCGCATGTCACCTGGGTGGCAACTTCACATGGCCGTCCATGAAGATTCATGGAAACAACAATGTCCCTACAAGCAAAAATGATCCTTAGAGCGATAGTTATTTCACGATTAATTTGTCATTTTAAATTTGCAAGTAGTAAATGAAACAATACATTTCATTTTGCTATCGTCAAATACATAGTTAAAGTTTTTGTTCATTCACGATAACAACCCTTATTGTCCAACATCGTGAACAGGTCCTACAAAATAAACAGCCAACTAACAGTACACATTTCATAAAAAAATTGAAGCTTACATTACAAGGTCGGTAGTCATAAAAAACAACGTGAAATGATGTAAAAACTGTGAGCCTCAGATGATGCCACAACTTGTGATGTTTGGTGCGGAGTTTGATAGAATTGTGTACTAACATATGCCAGCAGTCATACCTGCAAACATGCAATTCTTTGACAACTAGTACAATACAACACAGATGATTGTAAAATTAGCAAAACATTATTGATGTGGGCATGAATTGGGTATTCAGAACTTGTGGGGCATGAAAGGCGATTTGTACCTTGTTCACATTGTCCACCGTCAACACCTGGTGAACCGATGTAAATCAACTCCACTATTTGTTTTGCTATCGATGCACAATTGCATATCCCCCACCTCGGTGGCTTGATCTCAGTTCGCGCTTTTTCCTTTTCCTTTTCCTTTTCGTCTTCCTTTGCACTTCTGTAACGATTCGGTTGCTCCCAACGGTTTGCCAAGCTTAGTAGGAGAAATATGCACATCGCCATACGCCACGTTCTTCCATGCTTGTTGAAGGTCATGAGTGTATTTATCTTCAGTTTCATATGTTTCCCCTGATCGAAGGCCTCCCTTCTTGTTGTTGTCCCCACCTTCTTCAATGTTCAGCTTGTGCCCATCATGCAAATGACTTTTGTCCTTGCCAAGGTTCCTTCAAAATCATTGTTGGTGATCCACCCCTTGTACATCTGAAATATTACACTCCATTGGGTTTACTTCATCAGATGGTTTGACCACGCCATCGTAATGCGCCTAGACTCCAACAGCAGGGTCCACACCCTGTTGGGCCACGCCTGCCGGTTGCGGTGTAGAGAATATACCTTCGATGAGGTGGTGTAGCATTTGCTTCAGTTCACGTAAATTGGTTTGTTCAGTGAACGGTTCATTGCAGCCCAAACTGAAACGTTGAAGCAGTTGCTTCAACATTTCCTTCAGTTGAGCAACATTGGAGGAGAGGTTAATGATACACACATCATTGCCTTCCACCTAATCATACATACACATTCGTGAACTTAGTCTTATAAACCATCTTCAAATGATGTAGGTCAACTGTGTGAAAATTGCATAATGCTTGGATGGATTACCTTGTCATTGCCAACAACTTGCTTGGCTTCGAAATGTCGCAACATCTCCATTAAATCTGTTTGGTTGTAGAGAACTTGCTTCATCATTTCCTTCACTTCGCAAATGTCGGACTCCAAATTGGTCATACGGACTTCGTTGTACTGTCCTTTTTGTTGGTTCTCGACATGGCATGCATCCATGTCAGCATCATCCGCGTTACTGGAATCAAACTCCACCTAATCATAGAAACGCATAAATGAAGTCTGACATTGTATGTTGAAGACAAGTGGGTCGATGGTGTGAAATGTGCACAGTGGTAGGAGTGCTTACGCAATTGTTGGAATTGTGCTTCCTTCTCATCGTCGCGGCGTCTCCCGTATTGGGTATCACCCCAATCATGAAGCCGAGGTGTGGACGGCGTCGTAGTGGTCGGACAAATACAATCAAGGTACAAATTTGTGGACATTAAGGGCACACCATAATTAAGTTGTTCTTCGGAAAAATGAACTATATTGATTAACAATGACATTCATTATTCTCAATTTTGCGTGAGCATTACATAGAATCTGATTTTGTTGAGGATGTTGTCAACTTTATAGGCACATATCATGCAATGTTTTTGGGGAAAAAAATGTCTGACACACCAACGACTTTATTGATGAAACCAAGGAAAAAAAATTATGTTCATGTTCCCCTCTTCGCAACCTAGTTTTAATTGGTTCCTCCATTGAGGTTCGGCATACTTTTTGCCCTGTACTCGTTGTTCTTAAATTCCTGACGGTACTCGCAGAAAATATATTTGTCCGAGTACCATACTTGGTCAGGAAGAGTGTTGTTTGTCGTACTCACAAAACAGGTACCATTGTATGTCCCAATGAAGGCCAATTTGTTGAACCATGACAAAACAATGCATAAAACACATGAAGGGGGGAATGGAAAAAAAATCAAGTTATTGGCATACCATTAGCAGGAAAACACATCCAGTTACACTGCGATGACCTTTATACTTGCGAACACCGTTGTGAAGGCATTGCAGTGTCAACTTTGCCCAATTACAAGCTCGCATACGATTCACGTCCTTCACGGCATGAATGAACGATGGATTCAAACCGGTCATTGTGGTAGGACACAACATGGCCCCCAACACATACAGCGCAAATTTCCACCGAAACTCGTCCTCCACACCATCAGTCTCGGTCAGATAAAGTCTCAACTTGTTCAAAGGAATGACTCCATTAACAACTCCAACCTCATCGTAGATATTGGGATATGCTTCTAATGACCCAGCCAACTGCACGTCATCGCCTTCACACCGTATTCCCAATAAAACATTAACTGCCTTACACGTGAGCCTGACTTGACAACCATGAACATTCAATGAACTCTTTGTCGGGATCGAAGTTACGTACCAACCATGCGCGCAAGTCGTGATCTATCGTGTACACTTCATCCCGAGGAGGCCAAACCCAATGTCAATATTTGCTGCTTTTGTGCTTCGTTGAACCAGTTAACTAGCTCAACAATTGACTTCAATGATATGCGGAGTTGGCTTTTACCCTGCACATTTTTTACCCTTAAATTAATACAAAAATACAACCAACAATGTCAGGAAAGCAAGACCTAGCCAAATGCATTTACGAAAACACGAAGTACGTAATGACCTTTTCAGACTTTGGTGCAGATGGTACAACTTTGGCGTGTTCCTCAGCGCTCGCCTTAGCCATTTCCACAAACCTCTTTTTCTCATCAGAGGGGAGTGCCTTCCACCTTTCCCCAATCTCCTTTCTAGTCTTTAACCAAGTAAATGACAAGCGTACAAGACAAGTAACAACTATGAGTCCAAAATTACTTTAAGTAGAACTTTATGCCAAACGCAATCCGCGTGCATTGTTGGTAATTAAATAAGATTGCAAATACAAATAACGATTTGACAAAAAGTCGGCGACAAAGCGTGGTGGACTTTTACAAAGAATTGAAATTTACAAAAACAATAGGAAGGTGACCTTATTACATGCTACAATCCTACAAGCGTGAAACAATCACAAGGCCACTACGACCATTCAATACTGGCGATGTGGATAGCAACCAGTGATGTGTTTCCATCATCTTGTATTATAGAGAATAAAGATTCGACACTCACCATTTTTGTCGATGTAGTGCGGCCCTTGCATTTCCTTGAATTGTTCTTTGGTGCATGCAAGCATCGTGAAGCTTATCATCACTAAATCTTAAATATGAATACATATATATATATATATGCAAGTTTTTATGTCAAGTGGCCGGGAATCGTCATATCTGACTTTTCGTACATTATTGAATCGACACCAATTTAAACATTTTAGAGACATGCGGAACAAAACCAATTTCAAACATCACAAAGCGAACTTTGACGGTAGCATAATTTGATGCGAAAAATGTAATTCCATATTGTCAAAATAAACAACTAGTACTTGTAACAAATGAATGGTGTAAGCCCGGCGCTTCAGGCAAGAGCGGCGATTGTGTCACACATTTGGATTTGTTGTTGACAATTGTCTTCAATCTTTTCCTTCCCTTTATGAAAGAGCAAATCATACAAATTAGATTGAAGGAAATTACGAGGGTGATGTACACATTTTATGTTGTCTAATTTGGATCGATGCACTTTAAACAACCTAAATTACGACGGTCCATTTCAAAATTTACGGACATTTTTCGGTCAAATTGCTAATGCCATTTGTGAATTTTAAAACAAAAGATTGTAATGTCAATTGATTGAGATTATGTAAGTTGATAAAGTTATAAGTTGACTACAACAAAAAGTACAGTTAGCGCGTATATGCATATTTTTGATACAAAAGCGGTGAAGAGTTGTAATCAAATGGACGTAATTGAAACAAAAGTTCAAAATTGATCTTTAGCGAGGCCATTCAAAATTTGTGGAAAACAAATAACACAAACACAAAAGTACGAACTTTGTAAGAATTGATCCGAAAAAAATTAGCATATTCCTTAGCGATCGATTGCGTTTGTTTACTAACATATGTCGAAACGGTGGTAGGAAGTCTTTAAGGAGAAAACTAACATTGTTGGTGCGAGGTGACCAATATCCATCGGATGCAATGGCGACAACTCTGCAAAGTATTCGAATCAATATTTACAAGAACACAAAGTTGTTAGGTTCTTAGAAAAGTTTGAAAGTCGCATTTCATGAACTCGCTCAATAAAGTTTGAAAGTTTGAAAGTTTTTATGACCTTTGTGCCCTTTGAAGCCAACAATTATTTCTAACGTACCCATCCATTCTCATTCTGCACGAAGGTCATATAAGACTTTCACTTGAATGTATGCATTTCATGAGATCGCTCAATAAAGTCCAGAACTGACGCAACTCATGAATAGCGACTACCTTCCTCTTGAAATGTAACTATATATATATGCAAGATGATAACTTCAAGACAAAAGGTAGCAGTCATTCAAAAGTTAGATGCAATGACAAGCAAGGTTGTTCATTTATGCGAATGAGATTTTCTTCGTGAATTGTCTAGGCTTCTTGACTTTTATGAATTTCTTCACCTCCCCTTCTGACGGTTCGTGAACTTGAAGAAGCGAACAACCGTTAAGTTGAGCATCACAGGATGGGAGCACCTTATATGTGGCAGCAGTTGAGATTCCTCCTAAAGAGTTCACCTACGAACCGTCAACCCACGAAGCGAGGGCATTGTGATGCGGGATGGACCACATCTTAGAAAAGTTTGATATTAGAGAAGGTGAAGGCAAACTTCTTCCTTGTCTGTTAGGCTTCTCGTCGGTGGGGAGATGGTATTGGTTTTGACCATCGTCTGGCGCTTAAGTTGTTGGAAGGCCGACCATCAAGTTCGGGGCTTCAATTTCCCTCTTGAGCAACCGTTGCCAGAATCGAATGGCTGCATCTGGCCCATGCTCCATTACCTTGGTGCTCGGGCGGTGGCGGATCGAGAAAGAATACTTTCGGTGTACAAGCAAGTTTCATCGTTTGTATGTGACAATGAAACAAGCAAGACTGCCACTGCCTGCCAACAAATATTACTAACGTACCCATCCATTCTCATTCTGCACGAAGCTCATAAAAAAGACAAATGAGAGTACGCATTTCATGAACTCGCTCAATAAAGTCCAGACAGCCCGCAACTCATGAATGACAGCTACCTTCCTCTTGAAATGTAACTGCTACATATATATGCAAGATGATAACTTCAAGACAAAGGTAACCGTCATTCAAAAGTTGCGTGCAATGACAGGCAAGGTTGTCCATTTATACGAATGAGATTTTCTTCGTGAATTGCCTGGGCTTCTTGACTTTTCTGAATTTCTTCACCTCCCCCTTACGACAGTTCGTGAACTTGAAGAACTGAACAACTTCGTTAAGAAGTTGAGCATCACCTGGGATGGGAGCACACTGTATGTGCACGCACAGTTGAGATCCCTCCTAAAGAGTTCACCTACAGACACGTCAACCCGCGAAGCGAGAGGGCATTGGCGATGCGATGGACCACATCTTAGAAAAGTTTGATATTAGAGAAGGGTAAGGCAAACTTCTTCCTTAATCTGTTAGGCTTGTCCGAGTCAGGTGGGGAGAAGGTATTGGTTTTCAGCCATCGTCTCCGACCGCTTAAGTTGTTGGAAAGGCCAACCATCAAGTTTAGGGCTTCAATTTCCTACTAAGCAACTTCGTTGCACAGAATTGAGGTGGCTGCATCCTGGCCCATGCTCCATTACCTTCGGGTGCTCGGCGGTGGCGGATCGAGAAGAATACTTTTCAGGCGTACAAGCAAGTTTCATCAATTGTATGTGACAATGAAACAAAGCAAGAGCGCCCTTGCACGCCAACAAATATTACTAACGTGCCCATCTATTCTCATTACGCACGAATGTCATAAAAAGACAAATGAAATCGCATTTCATGAACTCGCTCAATAAAGTCGAACGACCCGCAACTCATGAATAGCGGCTACCTTCTGTAGAAATGTAAGCGCTATATATATGCAAGGCGATAACTTAAAGAGAAAGGTAAGTCATTCAAAAGTTACGATGCAATGACGAACAAGGTTAGCCATAAAAGTGAACGCTTCAACTCTTGATTGAGGGGTGTGGAAGCGAATAGCTCTCTACAAAATTTGGAAAGCGTCATCCTCATTTCAAGTCTTTCAATTGGCTTTCCTATGTTTTAAGTTGAATACCGTCAACTATGCATGAAATTGACCTTGAAAGAAAGAGTTGTTTATTGTGTTACGGACTCGAATGCAGTCTGGGTCAAGTGCGGTAATGTATGTACAAGTCGACTCATTAAATCTTAACCCTACATTCAATGAGTGCAGCGATTGTGGGGAAAAATATCATATTTTAGTCTAATATGTGACATAAAATGGTACTATATGTAACTCACGAGTCGAAATCACATTTATAGTAATTTCACAATAATTTGCACATATAATAAGTGTGTTATATACAATTATATAAGAATTAATAGGTTCAAAAGTATCAGACACATATCCTATACCCTTGTCCAGACTCTCGGTGTAAAACCACGGTATTTGATCTATTTGAAGAGTCCGTGTAACACTGATTGTTTCTAAACATAAGTTCGGCAATATAAAATCGTGAGTAGTACAAAATTGAAAGCGAATTCAGCAAGGTGTGCTACAGTTGAAACAAAGATTAGTCATTGTTTGTTTATCGAGTTTCTTATTTTTTCCTTTTGTTGGTTACTCGAAAAAAAATTTGTTTTTCCGTGCCAACATTACACAATTTTTTTTTCAAGTCTTCTTTAGTTATATATAACCCAATGTAACAAGTTAAGCCATGTAAATCACGAGAACACCTTTATGCTTGTTGCTAACTACTATGATACCTATGTTCAACTTACGCAGCGATAGCGAGAGGAAGACTTCCTATTCGAAAGGAGAAAATACAAAAAAAAAGCAGTCTGAAGCAGTTCCTATTGGGTCCATTTAGGTTAGCGAGAGGAAGAGTTCCTATTGAATAGCACAAAATCTGAAAATGGAGTCTGAAGCAGTTCCTATGGTGTCGATTCGGGTTGGGTGTGAAGAAGGTA
>CM045769.1:131191660-131301106 GCA_025200525.1 Camellia lanceoleosa | reverse complement strand
TGTCACCGCTTGTCACCTAGTCATAGGAACACAAATTTCGCTCACATCGCTATCCATAACACGTGGGGCACGTCATTGAAATGTGCAAGACTTAATGGGTTGATTACCTTATGTTGTCGCAACATTGCTTCCTTCCCATACATCGCCCGCCTCCAGATTTGGCATCACCCCAATCATTTAGCCGAGGGATGGAGCGGTAGTAGCCGACGACGCCACAGGATGGGCAAAACGATCCAAGTAAAATAGCTACATTATAAGGGGGAAAACATATTTACTATACACTTCCGAGCAAAATAATCCCAGATTAACAATGCATACACTTAAACACAATCATATGTATATGTTTATGTGTCTCGGCGGCGTAATCCCCATGCGCTTTTCCGGTTAAAAAGATAAGCTTTTCGTGGTTAAAAAAATGTGGCCCGCAGTATATATTTGTCATGCGTCGCTCAATAAGTGTAAGTTTGTAGTTCGCAACGACGCCATTTTATTGAACCATATGCACAAAGAATGGATGAAATATGTAATCGCATGGTACAAACAAACAACGGTCGACATTACGCTACCATTAGAAGGAAAACACATCCGGTTCGGGCGCTAAACTTTCATCTTATATTCAACACCTTTGACAAGGTATTGCGGTGTCGACTTTGCCCAATTACATGCCCCCATACCGTCACGTCCTTCACTTGATGAACGAACGACATGTGCTCAAGCCGTCATTGTGGTAGGACACAACATGGCCCCCAACACGCATAAGGCAAACTCGCCAAACTCGTCATCCGCACCATCACTCACCGATAAACTCTCAACCGGTTCAAAGGAATGATTCCTTAATACCTCAACCTCTTCGTAGAGATATTGGGATATGCATCTATTAAACCCGAGGAATCGCACGTCATTGCCTTCCGACCGTATACCCAATAAGACATGTACTTCCTCAGTGAGCCTCGTGTGACGCCATGAACAAATAATCTAACACGTGTCGATCGAAGTTCTGACCAACCATTGGCACATGTTGTGATCTATACGGTACACTTTAACCCGAGGAGGCCACCGAACCCAATATCAATGATCGCCGCTTTTTGTTTACTTGCTACGTTCATGATATCAACAATTGACTTCAATGATATGAGGACTTGCATTTTACTCGCAATGTTATTAACGTGAACATTAATACAAAATTAACCAACATTGTGTCGATAGCAAGTCCTCCCCAAATGCTATTTAAAACACTAAGCACCTAAGTACCTTTGCGATTTCTTTTGCAACTTCTTCGCCCAGCCTTGGCACTTGCCTTAGCCATGTCCTCAAACCTCTTCTTCTCATCACAGGGGAGTTCCTTCCACCTTCCCCCAATATCTTTTGGGCTCGTTAAGTGTTACACGAACGTGACGCACATACAGGACAAATAGGAGCTGTAAGTCCAAAATAATTGTCACCAAAAGTTGAACCCCAGAAAATGTGTGCACAATTTCTAGTATTTACATATGTTTGCACATACAAATTACTATTTCGCATACGCAGTTGAAATAAGAACGGACATGGAATTTTACAAATAATCGGAGTTTATAAGAACATTCAATATGGCGCTATGATCGCTGGAAATCGCCAATGCGACACAATAGAAGCACATGATCGGTGTGCGATGGAATAGAAGTCCATACGCTGTTATCACAAAGAGCCACGTGTTTCCATCACGCATTTACTTACTACATGTCTCGCACACTAACCATATTCGTCCGGGTTGTTCCGCTTCGTCTTTTCCTTGAATTGTTGGCGTCGCAACCATTGTCAATTTCATGTAAGTATATGTTAGATATGGATGGATATATGTACATATATGTACACAAATCGCAAACATTGACATTTAGGGACCAATTTTTGACACAAACAAATTTTGTCCCAACTACATAATAATGCATCCGTAATGTCCAATTTTGGTTGCTAAAAATATAAGAGTAATATTAGAGATCATGACAATAATATCATGAAATGTGTCATGAAAATTTTTTATCATTTGATTAGCATTGATTAGTGTATGGTATTTTATTGTGTGTATAATCCAAAGGTGGAGAATCTTTCATGATCATATTCATGATATTATTTTCATGATTCCTAGCATTACTCAAAATATAATAACCACATCATTTCTGCAACAACAATTATAAATGGTCCAAATTATTTTGGCCCTTACTTTTGGTCTCTAAAATCTTAATTTCTTGTGAGTACAAACAGAAATGTGCACAGGCGCAAGCTATGAGTTGAAAATATGTAATGCAGAATTGTGCAAAAATACTGTCACACGTTTCTGACGAGAGGGATTCGTACTGTGAGCCGCTTTGAAGGACACTGATCGAACCTGTAAAAAATAAATGGTCCAAGTGGCCGCTTTCGACGAGGGGGCTCGGTAATGTCAACCCTTTCGATTCGTGAACCTTTGCCACTTGCCTTCAATGTGTTCCTTTGCCTGTAACAAATATCAGCGTAAATGAAATTTTGTTCAAGGCCAAATTACATCGGTGGTATGTACGTTTTGTGCATTCTATCATCTTCGCTTGCTAACTTTAAAGTTAGTCAATCTTGCCTTGCCATTTAAAAGTTGTGCCATTTTCGTGAAAATGGTAACGCTGCTCGCTGTCACCAAAAAAATTATGAACTCAAGTGGTTTAGTATAACTCGCTGAATTATGGATTTCACAAATTCTCCGCAGTATCACGCAACATGTGGCCTATGTGCACATATTCGCAACAAATTGACACAGTTTTAATCCATTACACGCAATTCATGGTGCAATTTGAGGCTATCGCAAGTGTGTCAAACTCAAATCGCACAACCTTGTGATGGCAGTACATAACGGCACAATATGCCATACACCTAATGCATCGTGGTATTTAGTAGGTACAGAAACATAACCTTGCAAACCTAACAAGATGAAATAATCGAATCTACATAATCTCACAGTTGCTTTGCATTGTCTGACATGTCGCCCATATCCAATTACGATATTTCCTGCAAAGAATTTAATGCAATATTCATAAGGATGCAGAAAGAATGTTACTTTGAAATTGTAACAAAACGAATTTGACTGTCAACAACTTACAATCAACGGACCATTGAGTCATACGTACATTGTACGAGTGGTACTTTTCGTGTATTTTCAAGTACGATATGTTGTGGTTAATTTATGCAGATATGGCATGCCAGCTTTTATTTAAAATTAATTGCCCATATGTTGTACTCGTTTTATAGTATTTACGACTTGAAGCCAGAATCAACAACCAATGTGCACACTTGGAACAGGGCCACATCGGACATTTAACCCAACATCACCCATACGCAACTTACCTTCATGCAGAGAAATAAAAAATCGACTGCACTGCTGAACGAAGACTGTTTGTCACTATGGAACTCGTCAATGGCAATATTAGTTTGTCACCCGTGTAGTTTGTATACCTAATCGTACGTCTGGTTTCAATGACCTAAGGAGGAACAGTTTATTAGTTGAGAAATGGTAATGTCGCGGCGAAAGTGGAACATGAGGTCATAATAATAATGTGCTAAATAAAAATAGACAGACTCACACATGCTCGAGAAAATGGTGATCGCATTCTGACCGGCTGCACAAATGAAATGGAGAGACAGAGAGAGAGTGTGTTACTGGAGGTGGACAGCAAAACCGAAATGAAGAGAGAAGGAGGGTCACCAAAGTTTCCGAAATTTGTATGTGGGAAAAGGAAATGAGTTGGTGAGATTAGAAAGGCTACGACATGTGGGTCATCATGAAAAGTACTGCATCTATGGGAAGCGCTGTCTGGTGACTTTGGTTTTTGTTCCAAATTTGGGAGGGAAACGAAACGACGTGACACTACATAAGGCGGTTGGCAAGTTGGGAAAAACCCAACAAGTCAAACATTATTACTATTCGTAAAAAGTCAAAAATTACGGCAACACAACTCAATTATAATTTTCCTTACACATTAATTTATACAATTTTATAATACACATTTTTCCATGAAAGTCAAAGTTAACCCAAACATCCATATTTTTTTTTTTCTCATTTTTTCATTCCACAAAGACAAAATTGCATTTTTTAGTCCAATTTTTTTTCCTCACTTTTTGAATAAAAAATAATTGTTCTTTTTAACTTTTGTGAAATATGGGTTCCGCTTATGCTAGTTTGAAATGATGTGTGTGAGAGATGATGTGACTTAAAATAATGTGATTGAAGTCAAATTCATCGAAGTTTTTGACTTTTGGCTTTTTGTAAACATGCCAAACCAAATTTCTACAAGGTGGTTACGGTTGCTATTTTTATGTTATTTACGATTTTCTTATTTTTAAAATTAAATTTTTCGTGTTTTCAAAGTAATAGATTTTGTTGTACTTGGATATGATGTTTGTGATAGGAAATTTGTAATCGATTATATGTTTGACGTGCCAATTTATGTTACTATTAATTTTTTTTGCTGATTTTTTTTGTTTTTGTTTATTTTTCAGAAACGAGGCATAGCGTAAGGTAGGGGGATGCGAAGTTAAATTTTCGGCCTACAAATTAAAATGAAAATAGTACTACAGTCGATGAATAAAATTTCTCAAGGGTAAAATTTCAACCGATCGTCAACGGACAATGTATCGCGCGACTATCAATACATGGATGACAATCCCCGTTTATGCAGGGCGCACAAACAAGGCAAACTGTGTGAATGATGATACAAAGGATGGCGTAACGCCCTCAAAATAATACATAAATCCCATTATATTAGACATGCAATGGTATAAAGAAATCAACAGCTTTTCATTCATCAGAGTAATTCTTACAACAATATTACATGTTAACAACAAAAGCAAGTGCCCTATAGGCTTACAGCTTTCCAAGTTCACACTTGGTTTCACAAAAGAAGAGTGTTAACTCTATACAAAATAAGCCCGTGGCTTGATGTACATGTAATACAACAAAATAATCAAAAACTAAGAGTCTTCAACTCCTACATCCATCCAAGCTATGTCCCTGGAGGTGCCATGCTACTTGTACCTGAAAATGGTGTCCCATATAGGGTGAGCCAACGCCTAGTACAGATATGCTAAACACAATATGAGCAATAACTAAGACATCAGCAGTTCATAAATGTTCGATTACCATAAACCAATCCGTGACACATTTCCGTTACATGACCACAATAGTCATATCTCATTTCATTTTTCGTTTCTCATCATTTTCTAAATTTGACATCGACGGCTCCGAACCTGGCCAACCACTTATAAGGGACAGTGACTCATGTTAGACGCTTCCCATTTTACAATAGATAAACATACTAGTTGTATCAATATCTGAACAGATAAGCATACAAGTCAAGCTTCCGTGATTTCAACAGAGCAAGATACATATTAGCTATATCAACACTTCCAAAATCTAGGCAACTAGACTTGGTTCCTAAGCTCAACCAACCAGCCCAAATTTAGGATAACAGGAAGTACAATAAGTACATTACACAGATCAAAGGTAAACCAACAAATCTATATAACAAATCGAGGGAATCATAATCTCAATGTATTATGAATACACAAATACCGTGCATTGCATTGATAGTGTTGTTCGCCTGGGGGCAATCAGGGACCCGCTTTTGAGAATCAATCAAGAATGTGTACAGCCTGTCACAGATTACATACCTATGGAAAATCACGTTGACCGAATATCGACAGCTATTTGATCGGAGTAGTTTTCTTTCAACTGTTAACTATAACACCATCCCATACTTTCTGATATCCGATCAGATTGATTTTTTACAGGTATGATATACTGAATAAATCATAAAATAAGAACGGTTCAGATTATCAAGATTGGGCCTAAAAGTAGGCCCAATCTCTCTGCAAGGACGGCCGCAAGGAGGGGCTTGCAAGGAGAGGATCCTCGTACGGGGAAAGGGGGTCCCAATCTTTATTCATACAGTATTTTGTTAGTGATTTTTTGGGTTACGGACTAAAAATTAAAATAAACATTGTTTGGTTTGTTTTGGGGAGAGTTGTTTTTTATAAAAATTTTGGGGAGAGAGTTTAGAAATTTCTTTGGTTTGTTTGGTTGTATATTTTGGGAGAGTTGTTTTTTTAGGAGTTTGGGATGATTTGATATTTTGGGAGAATTTGAGTAGATGTGTGTGAGAGAAAAAGTGATTGGGAAGGAGAGAGGAGAGAGAAAAAAGTGATTAATTGATGCGTAAGAGAGAGAAAGTGATTTAGAAATGTTTTTCAGGAAAACTCAAACCAAACAATTTTTTAGAAATTTTTTTCTTCAAAACTCGTCTCCCAAATGAAAACCAAACAAAAGTTTTCGTTTTCCTGCTCTGCTATATAGGTTATACAGAGTATACACCTCAATCTCATTCTGCTTCGCGAGCCATAGCTCGACCGCGACCACCATCGGCTGTAGAGAAGGAATTTGTTGACAATAACGTGGGCTTTCAGGCCATAGATGAACCAGGTTCGTCCTCCAAACGCTGAAATGAAGAAGTTATGGTTGTGATTCACAAAATAGATTTGAAATTTGGAAATTAGGGCTTCCAAAATTACTCATTGAAAAATAGGGCTTCAAAAATTACGCCTTCCAAAATTAGGGCTTTGAAAATTATCATATGCAGATAGATAAATGGTATGCTTCGAAAATGTGGCATATATTGTGTCGAACATTTATGCATGTTAAAGTATACACTTTCCAGAATGATGTATGAATACGCAGAACCTGATCCAACATAAAAGGAAAGAATCACATCTTTGCAGAACATAGTATGATTATGCAGATTGATAATTAGTTGA
Organism: Camellia lanceoleosa; assembly: GCA_025200525.1. Lineage (NCBI taxonomy): Eukaryota > Viridiplantae > Streptophyta > Magnoliopsida > Ericales > Theaceae > Camellia > Camellia lanceoleosa. Next base: position 131,294,296 of record CM045769.1, on the reverse strand, counting down.
ATGAATGCTTATAGTTGCGTAATTTTCAATGTCTGATTGATAATGTGATTTTGTCAATTTGTTGTGAATCACGATGAATTGTCAGAATGAACGCTATAAACTAATGTGTTAGTCATGTGACTTGAATTAACTATTATCAACATTGATAACTATTATGAACCGAACTTAAATGTTTATAACTATTAATGAGTTGTTGATAAGTATTTCAAAGGTGGTTTGTTCAAAATCACATGTATCATTTGTTCATAACTATTTCAATTTGATAACTATCAATCACGCTCCAAATAATCCGCCCATAATCATTTCACGCCAAGATGATTTGTTGATAATAGTTGCTTAACATGTGTGATTGATAATTTACTTCACATTGAACCGATATGTTTGTAAATCGCCATGTTTGTTCAGATTGAAAATGCTATGTGTGTAACATGTGTAATTAATCACAGATGCTATGTTTGAAATCCAGTATTTGTTCGGTTCAAAATGCTATGTGTGTAGATTGAGTCATGATGTTTGTTCAAATGCTATTACCGCTTAGTCTGCGTAACCTCAGGCAAATGCTATTAAACATGGCAGTTTGAACAAATAGATGTTTTCAGTAAAGACACACTCTCTCCCTCAAATTAACTAGACCTGCTATTAACCCCATCAAACAGAAGCATAGCAGAGCACTACAACTTTGTCATGTATGCAGATTTAAAACATAGCTTCTTCTTCTAACATTAGCAACATAAGAATACAAACGAGGCTATGCAATTGGGGAAGAACCGCCACATAATATTGTCGTAACAATGAGAATGGAAATGAAGGGCGTTGTTCTTTGTTTGCCCATCAAAATATGTAATGTATTGGAAATTTTAATCCTTTAGTAGTGACAAGAATATTTGTCGATTCAACTAATCGATTGTGATGCATTGTAGAGTACCACTCCCACTCCCCATTGCAATTACTTCAAGTTTGTGGCTGAAGATGATGAAGACGTTACGTCCAGAATCCCTTCCAACACTAGAGCTGGTGATGCTTTAACAGTAGAACACTTCAACGATGTAAGGACGAGGCTTCATGACTTTGGAAATGTCCATGGTCGGAAGGCTTGAAAGGATAGAACATATTATCAAAGCGATGGTGTATTTCATTGTATTTTCTATCATTTTGTACTTGATCATGTAACTTTTGTACTTCTTTGTATTTTGGGAAATTGAATGGAAGTTTGTACCAGTTTTTGTTGTATTGTACTTCATGATGTAAGTAATGTTTATGGAATGAATTTTATTATGATGTAGCTTATGTAACTTACTTAATAGCTTTGTGGAATGAATTTTATTATGGAATGAATGTACGGAAAGAATTTTATAAGTTATTCTGATGTAACTTATAATGTTATTCTGTAATGAATTTTGGGAAACGTTGGTGTCATTGTAAGAGCTTTGTGGATGCTATTTGGCAGATCTGTGGACGAATTTTGTGGATGGTATGTGGATTCATTTTTGTGGATGCTTTGTGGATGACTGAATTTTGTGGGTGCATTGTCACTTATCTGTGGCCTGTTATCTGTTGCAGGTTCTCTTATCTGGGTGCATGAATTTTGGTTCTAATGAACAACTTCATTATCTCTATGCGGTGTTTGTTTGTAATTAACAGATTTGGCAAATCTGTTATCTATCAACTAGTATCGGTTTGTCACTTTTCTGTGGGCTCAACTATTATCTGTTAGCAAGTTGAAAGCAGATATATAGAATGCGTCGTACATTTCTTCACCATCGTGCTGACTTCTTCATTAGTGAATATCAATACTCTGGTTCTGCATGGTCTATTGTATAATTTTTTGTTTGAAGGGTAGCTGATTAGTTCATAACAATGCACAATGGGAGACAAATTGCTAATGCACAGGTTGACCCCATGGGGTATGCTTCCACACAACGGTTGTGTTTGAAAAAACAAAACATTATGTGGCCATATTGATGTTAGAGTGTATGACACCGTTGGCCGGTTGTGCACAATTTTTGTTTGCAATTACAGGTTGTGATTCCAGTCAATGATTCCGACACTTAAACCTTATTGTCATATTGAACGATTCACAAACATGAAGTAATCAACGAAACATAGGTTACACCATAGTTTCTGATATCGGTCATTGACATTACAAAAAAATTACCTTGTCATCGTACCAACAAAAATCATAAGACAGGTTTTAGTCGAGGACGGTGACCCAAAAAAATACCTTCAACAAAGTGGACATGATTAAGACATTAACGCATGCACCGTTGCAATGGTTAGCAGAGTATGACGGTCTGTTAGTTTGTAAGTCGTTTATTTTCGCTCGACGATGCCAGCTTAGAACACTACGCTTACTATGTCATACACATGTCCAGGTCTGCTAATCCTCGCTCAAATCAACAACCTCGGAGTCTGAGTAATCTGAAAGGTTAGGGTCCGACACCAGTGCATGATCCTCCATTATAGCCTTGATCGCAGATGCCAAGTTCGATCCATGTATCTTCGACTCTGTCTTTGCGTCCTCTATCCATGAGTTCCTAATGAGTCGATGAGTCATCTGATCAACCTCACTTTGCAAACGATGCCTAACTTGGGACTCGCTGACATGAGGGAATTGCCGCTGCGTTTCAACCGACCGGGCTTTTGTGACCTTCAGAAAAGCACATCGACAGTGGTGTTCACACTGAACTCATTTGGAAAACAGTGAAACTGGAATTCCAAAATACTTCCCCAGGCAAGCATCTTGTATTGGGGTGCAGTTGTAATCCCGTAGAGGTTCAAAACTCCATAGTGGGAACCCTGTTTCAAAAAAACGTCGATCACTGAAGGAATCGATATACCCACCTGCATAATCCAAATCTGGTGACTTCGGTTGGGAGTCGCCACCGCAGGTAAGTGATTGTCCACGACCGCATTTACTGTGGTGTACATCCATAGGTGTGAAGGTTCTTGATTGAGTCCAACTTTGTTTTCGCAGGTTCACGAAGAATATATGCACGCAAAAACAAACCCAAATGCAAAGGAAACAACACTGGTTCCAAACTTTTTTGTGGTTGGTTGTAAATGTTAAATTACCTTAAACCCGTAGTCATTAATACGTTGGTGGTAGGTTTAAAGATGTGAACACACTTATTGTTGTTTGGTGGCAACACCTACCCCAAACTGCGTAAAAGCAACTTACTGACTGCGGGTATTTCATTTAATAGGTTGGGTGCAGTTGGAAAGGCATATGTATCTGATAAGAGCAATTTTGCTAACCTTTATGGATGAGTAGACGTGTAATTGGGTTGGGGCACAAATACAAATGACGAATGTGAATGTATAATGAACTGTGTGTGTGGACATCAATGACAAGTGATAGTAATCGATGGAAGGTGCAATGCATGTGTGTTGGAAATGCCAATTAATGGACGATCGTAATCGAATCTAATGACTTGGTGCATGCAAGAAGGAACGAATTTTTGCAAGATGAATTCGCCGCTTTGAGAAATTAATACAATGTATGTCACAATGCATGAGGTCTTCAAGAAACATACAAGTCATGTAATTATATATTACAAATACTTACAAAGATAGTGTTGTGTAATATTATGAATCAGACATTCCTTTAAAAAGTAGTCAAGAAATAAACCATACACATATTCCTACAAAATGTCCGATTCAACAAGATTGAAGCTATTGTTGAAGCTCATGTTGCTCTGTGATTCGATCAGCTTGCAAGCTATCTTGAAAGGTCAATGAAGTGGACACACACGGTTGTCAAGTTTGAGCGGCAAGCCTGGAGCTCAAAAGGTAACGCTGATTGGTCATCGATGAGAAATTGGCGGATTTGGACGAAGTCTCGATAAGACAATGGATGAGGACGATCAATCGATAGTACGGACAACTCTTCGTAAAACGCATCGATGATGCAACAGATATGTAGATTTGATTTCTTTTTTTTAACCTTCGTAAAGCCATGAAAGTTTTGTTTTGGCGAGTCATGTGCTAATGGGCCGATATATAACCTACCTACGAAAGAGTATTGAGTTTCCATTCATAATGTGGTTTCTTTCATTTTTGAAAATTAATTTTCCCTTTTTCGTAATTAAATTATAAATTAACTTTAGCAACAAAAGCAGCCGTAAATTATATACAGTTACAGTTGCATTCATCCGAACAAGAAACATGCGATAGAAAATAGTACTAAGTCGTGACCACATCGACATGTTTGATCCATGTTTACATTTGACTTGCACTTTGCAGTTAGTCCATATTTACATCGTCCAGCAAAAACAATACTGGGGAGCCATAAATAACATCCATATTGAAATCAAACAATACAAAATTAGTTAAGTCCTATTGCCACCCAAATTACTGGCGTACTGGCAACCCAATCCCATCACTGGCCTAGCTTGTGGCATTGCTCATATGAAGGCACTCCGTTACTCATGATCTTTGCATTATTGACATCCATAATGATGTCAACCAACAACTTATGACGCACACAGGGAGCAAACTTTGTACAGAAAGATCATAAGACAAATCAGTTAAAATTGCAGGACATACAAGGAAGGATTTGATTGACAAATGGAAATTAAGCAGTAGAATGTACCTTGTGTGGACCGGGGCTTAAATCAGGTTGCTGCATGAATTTGATGACAAACATCCCACAGTCAAACGTGCTACAAAAATAATTTAACATTAAAGTTGTCGTCAATACTTAATAGGTTCGTTAAGTTAGTCATGCAGCATAGACATTAATGTGAGGGAGGGATTGTGGATTACTCGTCCAATTGTTGTACTAGCCTCTCATCTAACATGCAGAGGTGAAAGCTACGCACGTCTGTAACATAATCATTTCCAAAGTGTAGTTGCAGCAAGTCGTGCATAGTTTGAACCTGTTCCACAAGGTTGAAGTTGGTTTACGTAAAGGATGTTCAAGTTTTTTGTAGTGTTCAAAAATGCACGAGAAGGACATACCAAAATTTTAGCCACATTTAGCTTCCTTTTGTTCGGTCGGTTGGATGGGACCGAGTCGAATAGGTAGGCTACATGGTCCACCATATCAATTTTAACACACAACCAATGCACTCCTCTATAATTGAAAGGCATGTAAATCTACACGTAAACACAACGGCAGACCTTGTTTAGAGGCCATGTAAACATGTAATGCCTTTCATATTTTCGTTTTAATATAACGGGATGAACATTGATATTACCCTCTGGCATGCATCAAGAGCAAGAAGCAGTATCCGCTATGTCCGAAAAATGGTGTGACGATATGTTCATGGTGCAGAGGTTGCATATCTTTATTTAGAATCAAAGTCTGTATGTGTAATGCATAAAGGTCATTGACGGAAACATTTGTCAAAATATGTCATACACAATACACAACGTAGCTTTAAACACTTAATTACCGGATATACGAAAGAACCAATCGATGTGCCTCCCGTCATTGTGTAAATCCTTCCGTCGATTAGTCAATTGCACCACCACCAAGTTGATTGGTCGAACATTGTATGCAAGACACAAGGCAAGTTGATTAGAAAGGTTTCGAGTTCAGGGTACCAAAAACGCAGATTCATATTTGGCAGACCAACACTTACAAGGTCGGATAGCCAGACTCGGTTTGAGCGTGCGCATGTCACGCCGGGTGGCAACTTCACATGGCCGTCCATGAAGATTCATGGAAACAACAATGTCCCTACAAGCAAAAAATGATCCTTAGAACGATAGTTATTTCACAGAGGACTATCATTTTAAATTTTCAAGTAGTAAATGAAACAATACATTTCATTTTTGCTATCGTCAAATACATAGTTAAGAAGTTTATGTTCTTCGCGATAACAACCCTTCGCTGTCCAACATCGTGAACCAGTCCTACAAAAATAAACAGCCAACTAACAGTACACATTTCATAAAAAAATTGAAGCTTACATTACAAGGTCGGTAGTCATAAAAAACAACGTGAAATGATGTAAAAACTGTGAGCCTCAGATGATGCCACAACTTGTGATGTTTGGTGCGGAGTTTGTTAGAAATGTGTACTAACATATGGCAGCAGTCATAACTGCAAACATGCAATTCTTTGACAACTAGTACAATACAACACAGATGATTGTAAAATTAGCAAAACATTATTGATGTGGGCATGAATTGGGTATTCAGAACTTGTGGGGCATGAAAGGCAGTATTTGTACCTTGTTCACATTGTCCACACCGTCAACACCCACAGGTGAACCGATGTCGTCAACTCCACTATTTGTTTTGCTATCGATGCACAATTGCATATCCCACCCACCCTGGCTTGATCTCCGCCTGGCTTTTTTCCTTTTCCTTTTCCTTTTCGCCTTCCCTTTGCACTTCAGAACGATTCCAGCTTGCTCCCAACGGTTTGCCAAGCTTAGTAGGAGAAGTATGCACATCGACGCCACGTTCTTTCACGCCCACCGATCAAGGTCATGAGTGTATTTATCTTCAGTTTCATATGTTTCCCCTGATCGAAGGCCTCCCTTCTTGTTGTTGTCCCCACCTTCTTCAATGTTCAGCTTGTGCCCATCATGCAAATGACTTTTGTCCCTTGCCAAGGTTCCCTTCAAAATCTGTTGTTGGTGATCCACCCCTTGTACATCTGAAATATTACACTCCATTGGGTTTACTTCATCAGATGGTTTGACCACGCCATCGTAATGCGCCTAGACTCCAACAGCAGGGTCCACACCCTGTTGGGCCACGCCTGCCGGTTGCGGTGTAGAGAATATACCTTCGATGAGGTGGTGTAGCATTTGCTTCAGTTCACGTAAATTGGTTTGTTCAGTGAACGGTTCATTGCAGCCCAAACTGAAACGTTGAAGCAGTTGCTTCAGCATTTCCTTCAGTTGAGCAACATTGGAGGAGAGGTTAATGATACACACATCATTGCCTTCCACCTAATCATACATACACATTCGTGAACTTAGTCTTATAAACCATCTTCAAATGATGTGGGTCAACTGTGTGAAAATTGCATAATGCTTGGATGGATTACCTTGTCATTGCCAACAACTTGCTTGGCTTCGAAATGTCGCAACATCTCCATTAAATCTGTTTGGTTGTAGAGAACTTGCTTCATCATTTCCTTCACTTCGCAAATGTCGGACTCCAAATTGGTCATACGGACTTCGTTGTACTGTCCTTTTTGTTGGTTCTCGACATGGCATGCATCCATGTCAGCATCATCCGCGTTACTGGAATCAAACTCCACCTAATCATAGAAACGCATAAATGAAGTCTGACATTGTATGTTGAAGACAAGTGGGTCGATGGTGTGAAATGTGCACAGTGGTAGGAGTGCTTACCGCAATTGTTGGGAATTGTGCTTCCTTCTCATACGTCGCAGCGTCTCCCGTATTTGGGTATCACCCCAATCATGAAGCCGAGGTGTGGACCGCGTCGTAGTCGAGGTCAGACAAATACAATCAAGGTACAACAATGTGGACATTAAGGGCACACCATAATTAAGTTGTTCTTCCTAAAAATGAACTATATTCAAGAATAATGACATTCATTATTCTCAATTTTGCAAATGAACGCATATAGAATACCGATTTTGTTGAGGATGTTGTCAACTTTATAGGCACATATCATGCAATGTTTTTGGGAAAAAAATGTACAAAGACACCAACGACTTTATTGATGAAACCAAGGAAAAAAATTATGTTCATGTTCCTCTTCGCAACCTAGTTTTAATTGGTTCCTCCATTGAGGTTCGCATACTTTTTGCCCTGACTCGTTGTTCTTAAATTTCGACGGCATCGCAGAAAATATATTTGTCCGAGTACCATACTTGGTCAGGAAGAGTGTTGTTTGTCGTACTCACAAAACAGGTACCATTGTATGTCCCAATGAAGGCCAATTTGTTGAACCATGACAAAACAATGCATAAAACACATGAAGGGGGGAATGGAAAAAAAATCAAGTTATTGGCATACCATTAGCAGGAAAACACATCCAGCATAATCGCGATGACCTTTATACTTCTAACACCGTTGCTAGAAGGCATTGCAAGGTCAACTTTGCCCAATTACAAGCTCGCAAGATACGATTCACGCCCTTCACGGCATGAATGAACGATGGATTCAAACCGGTCATTGTGGTAGGACACAACATGGCCCCCAACACATATGGCAACAAATTTCCAATCAAACTCGCCCTCCACACCATCGGTCTCGGTCGATAAAGTCTCAACTTGTTCAAAGGAATGACTCCATTAACAACTCCAACCTCATCAGAGATATTGGGATATGCTTCTAATGACCCATAACCGCACGCCATCGCCTTTCACACCGTATTCCCAATAAAACATTAATCGCCTTACACGTGAGCTCGACTTGACAACCATGAACATTCAATGAACTCATCAGATCGAAGTTACGTACCAACCATGCGCACAAGTCGTGATCTATACGTGTACACTTCATCCTCAGGAGGCCAAAGAAACCCAATGTCAATGATCGTCATGAAGCCGTTGAACCAGTTAACTAGCTCAACAATTGACTTCAATGATATGCGGAGTTGGCTTTTACCCTGCACATTTTTTACCCTTAAATTAATACAAAAATACAACCAACAATGTCAGGAAAGCAAGACCTAGCCAAATGCATTTACGAAAACACGAAGTACGTAATGACCTTTTCAGACTTTGGTGCAGATGGTACAACTTTGGCGTGTTCCTCAGCGCTCGCCTTAGCCATTTCCACAAACCTCTTTTTCTCATCAGAGGGGAGTGCCTTCCACCTTTCCCCAATCTCCTTTCTAGTCTTTAACCAAGTAAATGACAGGCGTACAAGACAAGTAACAACTATGAGTCCAAAATTACTTTAAGTAGAACTTATGCCAAACGCAATCCAAGGCGGCATTGTTGGTAATTAAATAAGATTGCAAATACAAATAACGATTAAAGAAAAAGTCACGACAAAACGTAGTTGGACTTTTACAAAGAATTGAAATCTACAAAAACAATAGGAAGGTGACCTTATTACATGCTACAATCCTACAATCGTGAAACAATCACAAGGCCACTACGACCATTCAATACAACGTGGATAGCAACCCAAATGATGTGTTTCCATCATCTTCAGTATTATAGAGAATAAAGATTTCGACACTCACCATTTTTGTCCGGTAGTCCGCCCTTGCATTTCCTTGAATTGTTGCTGGCTGCATGCAAGCATCGTGAAGCTTATCATCACTAAATCTTAAATATGAATACATATATATATATATATGCAAGTTTTTATGTCAAGTCGCCCCTAATCGCCATAATACGACTTTGACATTCGACCGAATCGACACCAATTTAAACATTTTCAGACATGCGGAACAAAACCAATTTCAAACATCACAAACTGAACTTTGACGAGGCGCATAATTTCAGTACGAAAAATGTAATTCCATATTGTCAAAATAAACAACTAGTACTTGTAACAAATGAATGGTGCAACTGGCCGCTTCCGACAAGAGCCAGCGATTGTGTCACACATTTGGATTTGTTGTTCGGCAATTGTCTTCAATCTTTTCCTTCCCCTTTATGAAAGAGCAAATCATACAAATTAGATTGAAGGGGAAATTACAGGGGTGATGTACACATTTTGTCTGTTGTCTAATTTGGATCGATGCACTTTAAACAACCTAAATTCTGACAGTCCATTTCAAAATTTCTGGACATTTTCGGTCAAATTGCTAATGCCATTTGTGAATTTTAAAACAAAGATTGTAATGTCAATTGATTGAGATTATGTAAGTTCAGTAAAGTTATAAGTTGACTACAACAAAAAGTACAGTTGGCACGTATATGCATATTTTTTGATACAAAACAGTGAAGAGTTGTAATCAAATGGACGTAATTGAAACAAAAGTTCAAAATTGATGCTGCAAAGCGAGGCCATTCAAAATTTGTGGAAAACAAATAACACAAACACAAAAGTACACGGGCTGCTGTAAGAATTGATCCCGAAAAAAAATTAGCATATTCCTTGCTGATCGATTGCGTTTGTTTACTAACATATGTACGAAACCAGGTGGTAGGAAGTCTTTAAGGAGAAAACTAACATTGTTGGTGCGAGGTGACCAATATCCATCAGATGCAATGACGACAACTCCTGCAAAGTATTCGAATCAATATTTACAAGAACACAAAGTTGTTCAGTTCTTAGAAAAGTTTGAAAGTACGCATTTCATGAACTCGCTCAATAAAGTTTGAAAGTTTGAAAGTTTTTTATGACCTTTGTGCCACTGGAAGCCAACAATTATTTCTAACGTACCCATCCATTCTCATTCTGCACGAAGGTCATAAAAGACTTTCACTTGAATGTATGCATTTCATGAGATCGCTCAATAAAGTCCAGACAGCCCGCAACTCATGAATGACAGCTACCTTCCTCTTGAAATGTAACTGCTATATATATATGCAAGATGATAACTTCAAGACAAAGGTAACCGTCATTCAAAAGTTGCGTGCAATGACAGGCAAGGTTGTCCATTTCTACGAATGAGATTTTCTTCGTGAATTGCCTGGGCTTCTTGACTTTTCTGAATTTCTTCACCTCCCCCTTACGACAGTTCGTGAACTTGAAGAACTGAACAACTTCGTTAAGAAGTTGAGCATCACCTGGGATGGGAGCACACTGTATGTGCACGCACAGTTGAGATTCCTCCTAAAGAGTTCACCTACAGACACGTCAACCACAGAAACAGAGGGCATTGACGATGCCCGGATGGACCACATCTTAGAAAAGTTTGATATTAGAGAAGGACTGAAGGCAAACTTCTTCCTTAATCTGTTAGGCTTCTCCGAGTCAGGTGGGGAGATGGTATTGGTTTTCAGCCATCGTCTCTGGCCGCTTAAGTTGTTGGAAAGGCCAGCCATCAAGTTCAGGGCTTCAATTTCCTACTGAGCAACTTCGTTGCACAGAATCGAGGTGGCTGCATCCTGGCCCATGCTCCATTACCTTCGGGTGCTCAGACAGTGGCCAGATCAGAGAAGAATACTTTGCCGGGTGTATAAGCAAGTTTCATCATTTGTATGTGACAATGAAACAAGCAAGACTGCCACTGCCTGCCAACAAATATTACTAACGTACCCATCCATTCTCATTCTGCACGAAGCTCATAAAAAAGACAAATGAGAGTATGCATTTCATGAACTCGCTCAATAAAGTCCAGACAGCCCGCAACTCATGAATGACAGCTACCTTCCTCTTGAAATGTAACTGCTACATATATATGCAAGATGATAACTTCAAGACAAAGGTAACCGTCATTCAAAAGTTGCGTGCAATGACAGGCAAGGTTGTCCATTTATACGAATGAGATTTTCTTCGTGAATTGCCTGGGCTTCTTGACTTTTCTGAATTTCTTCACCTCCCCCATACGACAGTTCGTGAACTTGAAGAACTGAACAACTTCATTAAGAAGTTGAGCATCACCTGGGATGGGAGCACACTGTATGTGCACGCACAGTTGAGATCCCTCCTAAAGAGTTCACCTACAGACACGTCAACCACAGAAACAGAGGGCATTGACGATGCCCGGATGGACCACATCTTAGAAAAGTTTGATATTAGAGAAGGACTGAAGGCAAACTTCTTCCTTAATCTGTTAGGCTTGTCCGAGTCAAGTGGGGAGAAGGTATTGGTTTTCAGCCATCGTCTCCGGCCGCTTAAGTTGTTGGAAAGGCCAACCATCAAGTTGAGGGCTTCAATTTCCTACTGAGCAACTTTGTTGCAGAGAATCGAGGTGGCTGCATCCTGGCCCATGCTCCATTACCTTCGGGTGCTCAGACAGTGGCCAGATCAGAGAAGAATACTTTTCTGGGCGTACAAGCAAGTTTCATCAATTGTATGTGACAATGAAACAAGCAAGACTGCCACTGCCTGCCAACAAATATTACTAACGTACCCATCTATTCTCATTCTGCACGAATGTCATAAAAAAGACAAATGAGAGTACGCATTTCATGAACTCGCTCAATAAAGTCCAGACAGCCCGCAACTCATGAATGACAGCTACCTTCCTGTAGAAATGTAACTGCTATATATATGCAAGACGATAACTTAAAGAGAAAGGTAACCGTCATTCAAAAGTTACGTGCAATGACAGGCAAGGTTAGCCATAAAAGTGAACGCTTCAACTCTTGATTCAGAACTGGGTGTGGAAACGAATAGCTCTCTACAAAATTTGGAAAGCGTCATCCTCATTTCAAGTCTTTCAATTGGCTTTCCTATGTTTTAAGTTGAATACCGTCAACTATGCATGAAATTCAGCACTGAAAGAAAGAGTTGTTTATTGTGTTACACGGACTCGGGTACAGGTGCCGGGTGCGGTATGTATGTACAAGTCTGACTCATTAAATCTTAACCCTACATTCAATGGTACGCGGTGTGGGGAAAAAATATCATATTTTTAGTCTAATATGTGACATAAAATGGTACTATATGTAACTCACAGTGTCGAAATCACATTTATAGTAATTTCACAATAATTTGCACATATAATAAGTGTGTTATATACAATTATATAAGAAGTGTCGGTTCAAAAGTATCCGACACATATCCTATACCCTTGTCCGACTCTCAGGTGTCCGACACAGGTATTTGATCTATTTTGAAGAGTCCGTAACATGATTGTTTCTAAACATAAGTTCCAGCAATATAAAATCAGCGAGTAGTACAAAATTGAAAGCAGAATTCAACCGAGTGTGCTACCCGTTGCGGAAACAAGATTAGTCATTGTTTGTTTATCGAGTTTCTTATTTTTCCTTTTGTTGGTTACTCGAAAAAAAAAATTTGTTTTTCCCGTGCCAACATTACACAATTTTTTTTTCAAGTCTTCTTTCGTTATATATAACCCAATGTAACAAGTTCGCCATGTAAATGCAGAACACCTTTTATGCTTGTTGCTAACTACTATGATACCTATGTTCAACTTGCAAAGACGATAGCAAGGGAAGACTTCCTATTCGAAAGGAGAAAATACAAAAACGAGTACGTAACGGTTCTATTGGGTCCATTTCAGTTAGCAGAGGGAAGAGTTCCTATTCGAATAGCACAAAATACGAAAATGGAGTACAGAACAGTTCCTATGGTGTCGATTTCGGGTTGGGTGTGAAGGTATATGCGAATGATAGAAGACAAACAAGGAGACAGATAATGTACCAGCACGAAATAAAGGAAATACCAACGGATCGCATTTAATCGATGGTGGTGCTCGATTAACCCTTGCGGTTGTGCTCCAATGACAAAAATCAACTTAAAAAAAGTATTTATGCATCCACTTCCATGGCTAGCCTTCCCAAGAACTTAAGCTCGGCCCTCAAATATTTTTCTCTGTAAAACCCTACAGCTACGGGGAAATGGAACAACGGAGAGACGGGCAGAGAGAAAGACAAACAAAGAGAGAGGTCCGAGATGGAAGAGAGACGGATGGGCCGACGGAACTTACACCTCTTCTGAACACTTCGGCATTTTTTATACTTGTTCTGACAACTTACACCTTTTAATGAAAACTGACATCATTTATAAATTATTTTTGTTCAAAAAAGTTACAGCTTGGAACTTATATCTTTAAATTAATTTTCTTAATAAAAGTTACACCTTGGAACTTATATCTTTTCTAAAAACGAAGCATTCACCTATATTGGGATTGGTCTACTTTGGGAACTTATATCTTTTGTAAAAATGAAACATTCGGCTTCGATGATTGCTCTTCTTTGGGAACATATTGCTTTTGTAAAAACTCACAAAGTTTATAACCATTAAATTAATTTTACACCTTTCCTAAAAATTTACACCATCTCTCGGAAATATTTACAACTTCTTGAAAAATTACACATTTTGTGAAAAACCCTTTTTCATAAAATTTCACTTCTTATTTTCAAGTTACACCTTTACTGAAAAACAAAACTCACATCTTTTCTATGGTAATTTACACCCTCTTCGGACAAACATACACCATATTTGAAAAGGTTATACCTTTTCTCAAATAATTTCTTTTAACAAACTTTATGAAAAGCTTATTTTCCATAAAACGTCTAAGTTCCGTTTTCCCGAAAACCTCAGAAGTTCCTAAAATCCAATCCTGCTTGTTTTTGTCTGTGGCAATGTGAGAGAAGGCGTTTGAGGGCTTGGCCTTTCTCCCAGTACAACTCCGTTTCAAAGAAGACGAGTCTGGGAGGGCTTGGAATAGCGACTCCGAGTCCAAATCCAACCAAGTATGTCAATGTAAAAGAGAACCGTTTTTAATATAGAGCAACGGACAGAGAGAGAGAGAGAGAGAGAGAGAGAGAGAGAGATAGACTGAGATCAACGGACATAGAGACCTAGATGGACAATGATCGACAGAAGGACCGAAATCGAGAGAGATCGACAGAGAAGAACCCACATGGACACGGACATTCAAGATCGGCTGGAGACAGAGCGAGATAAACAGGATCGACAGAGAGACCGACATCGACGGAGAATAGGTGACATTGACCGCAGAGACCAAGATCGATAGCCAATCTTTCAAAAACCTTTCATTTGCGTGGCGGAGGTGCCGATCTCGAGCTCAGGAGCACGGAGCCCACCGACGGTTGGGTGGTCACCGGGGGTCACGAACCCTTTGATTTGTTCAGTGGTTGTCTCAATTTGTTTATGAACACTTCGAAATGTTACTCCTTTTGTGTTTACTACTTTGCAATGAACATATGTTACTCCTTCTGTGTTTACGAACATTTTGAAATGAACCCTTTGTTACTCCTTTTGTGGTTAGGAACACTCTGAAAAGTTTCTCCTTCATACTTTTCGTCAAAATATTTACATCATTTTTGAAAAGTTACTCCTTTTGTATAAGAATTTTTGGCATAAGATTTACACTTTTTCCTCGAACTTACACCATTTGTGAAGGCCCAACTTAAAGCTATTTCGGAAGTCACTTATACCTTTTGTGAAAAATAAATTTCATTCGTTTACACCTTCACCTTAAGCTTACACCTTTACACAAAAATACTTACACCATTTTTGAAAAGTTACTCCTTTTATGTAAGATTGTTTGACATAACATTTATACTATTGTGCTTATATACTCTTTCACAAAAGGTGTAAGTTTGAAGAAAAAGTATAAATCTTATTACAAAAATTATTTCACAGAAGGAGTAACTTTTTAAAAACATATAAGCACTTCCACGAAAAGGTATTAGCTTAAGCAAAATGTGTAAATTTGATGAATTTATTTTTTCACAAAGTGTATAAGTGACTTCCGAAAAAGCTTTAAGTTGGGCTTTCACAAAAGGTGTAAGTTCGAAGAAAAGGTATAAATGTTATGCCAAATATTCTTACAGAAAAGGAGTAACTTTTCAAAAAAAAAAATATAGGCACTTTCACGAAAAGGTATAAGCTTAACGAAAAGGTGTAAATTTGATAAATTTATTTTTCCACAAAAGGTATAAGTTACTTCCGAAAAAGCTTTAACTTGAGCTTCCACAAAAGGTGTACGTTCGAAGAAAAGGTATAAATGTTATGCCAAAAATTCTTACAGAAAAGGAGTAACTTTTCAAAAAAAATATAAGCAATTCCACGAAAAGGTATAAGCTTAAGCAAAAGGTGTACATTTGATTAAATTATTTTTTTACAAAAGGTATAAGTGACTTCCAAAAAAGCTTTAATTTGGGCTTCCACAAAAGGTGTAAGTTCGAAAATAAGCTATAAATGTTATGCCATAAATTCTACACAAGATAGTAACTTTCGTAAATAGTAGCACTACCTAAAATGTGTAACCTTACAAATTGTGTTAATTTGATGAATTTTTTTTCCCACAAAAGGTATAAGTGACTAAAAAACCTTTAAAGTTGGGCTTTCACAAACGGTGTAAGTTCAAGAAAAAAAAAATAAATCTTATCGACAAACAGATGTAAGTAACTTCAAGAAACGTCTAAGTTCCGTTTTTCTCGAAAACAGAAGTTCCTAAAATCCAATCACACTATTTTTGTCTTGTGGCAATGTGAGAGAGAAGTGTTTTTGGGCTTGGCCTTTCTCCCAAGACACAACTCCGCTTGAGAGAAGACGATTTCGAGGGCTTGGAATAGCGACTTCCAGTCCAAATCCAACCAAGTATGTCAATGTAAAAGAGAACCGTTTTTAATATAGAGCAACGGACAGAGAGAGAGAGAGAGAGAGATAGACTGAGATCAACGGACATAGAGACCTAGATGGACAATGATCGACAGAAGGACTGAAATCGACAGATATCGAAAGAGAAGAACCCACATGGACACAGACAGACCAAGATCGCTGGAGACAGAGCGAGATAAACAGGGATCGACAAAGAAAGACCGACATCAACGGAGAATAGGCCGACATCGACACAGGGAGACCAAGATCGATAGCCAATCTTTCAAGAAACCTTTCATTTGCGGCGGCGGTGCCGTGGAGGTGCCGATCTCAGAAGCCTACGAGCACCGGAGCCCACCGATGCTTAGGTGGTCAGCGGGGGTCACGAACCCTTTGATTTGTTCAGTGGTTGTCTGAATTTGTTTATGAGCACTTCAAAATGTTACTCCTTTTGTGTTTACTACTTAGAAATGAACATATGTTACTCCTTCTGTGTTTACGAACATTTTGAAATAAACCCTCTGTTACTCCTTTTGTGTTTACTACTTAGAAATGAACATATGTTACTCCTTCTGTGTTTACGAACATTTTGAAACCATCTGTTACTCCTTTTGTGGTTATAAACACTTTGGAATGTTACTCCTTCATACTTTTCGTCAAAATATTTACACCATTTTTTAAAAGTTACTCCTTTTGTGTAAGAATTTTTGGCATAAGATTTACACTTTTTCCTCGAACTTACACCATTTGTGAAGGCCCAACTTAAAGCTATTTTGGAAGTCACTTATACCTTTTGTGAAAAATAAATTTCATTCGTTTACACCTTCAGCTTAATTTTACACCTTTTCATGAAAATACTTACACCATATTTGAAAAGTTACTCCTTTTGTGTAAGAATTTTTGGCATAACATTTATACTATTGTGCTTATATACTCTTTCACAAAAGGTGTAAGTTTGAAGAAAAAGTATAAATCTTATTACAAAAATTATTTCACAAAAGGAGTAACTTTTCAAAAAAAAAAATATATAAGCACTTCCACGAAAAGATATAAGCTTAAGCAAAAGGTGTAAATTTGATGAATCTATTTTTTCACAAAGGGTATAAGTGACTTCCGAAAAAGCTTTAAGTTGGGCTTCCACAAAAGGTGTAAGTTCGAAGAAAAGGTATAAATGTAATGCGAAAAATTCTTACAGAAAAGGAGTAACTTTTCAAAAAAAATATAGGCACTTCCACGAAAAAGTATAAGCTTAAGCAAAAGGTGTAAATTTGATGAATTTATTTTTCCACAAAAGGTATAAGTTACTTCCGAAAAAGCTTTAAGTTGGGCTTCCACAAAAGGTGTAAGTTCGAAGAAAAGGTATAAATGTTATGCCAAAAATTCTTACAGAAAATGAGTAATTTTTCAAAAAAAATATAAGCAGTTCCACGAAAAGGTATAAGCTTAAGCAAAAGGTGTACATTTGATGAAATTATTTTTTCACAAAAGGTATAAGTGACTTCCAAAAAAGCTTTAATTTGGGCTTCCACAAAAGGTGTAAGTTCGAAAATAAGCTATAAATGTTATGCCATAAATTCCTACACAAGAGGAGTAACTTTTCAGAAATAGTATAAGCACTTCCACGAAAAGGTGTAACCTTAAGCAAATTGTGTTAATTTGATGAATTTTTTTTTCCCACAAAAGGTATAAGTGACTTCCGAAAAACCTTTAAAGTTGGGCTTTAACAAACGGTGTAAGTTCGAAGAAAAAGTATAAATCTTATGTGACAAACAGATGTAAGTAACTTCGCAAAACGTCTAAGTTCCGTTTTTTCCCCCGAATACCTGTAAGTTCCTAAAATCCAATCACACTGTTTTTGTCTTCTGCCAATGTGAGAGAGGAGGGCATTTCGGAGGGCTTAGCCTTTCTCCCAGTACAACTCTGTTTCAGAGAAGACGATTCTGGGAGGGCTTGGAATAGCGACTCCAAGTCCAAATCCAACCAAGTATGTCAATGTAAATGAGAACCGTTTTTAATATAGAGCAACGGACAGACAGAGAGAGAGAAAGAGAGATAGACTGAGATCAACGGACATAGAGACCTAGATGGACAATGATTGACAGAAGGACCGAAATCGACAGATATCGAAAGAGAAGAACCCACATGGACACAGACAGACCAAGATCGCTGGAGACAGAGCGAGATAAACAGGGATTGACAGAGAGAGGCCGACATCGACACAGAGAGACCAAGATCGATAGCCAATCTTTCAAAAAACCTTTCATTTGCGGCGGCGGTGCCGTGGAGGAGCCGATCTCAGAAGCCTGCGAGCACCGGAGCCCACCGACGCTTGGGTGGTCAGCAGGGGTCACGAACCCTGTGATTTGTTCAGTGGTTGTCTCAATTTGTTTATGAACACTTCGAAATGTTACTCCTTTTGTGTTTACTACTTAGAAATGAACATACGTTACTCCTTCTGTGTTTACGAACATTTTGAAATAAACCCTCTATTACTCCTTTTGTGGTTATGAACACTTTGAAATAAACCCTCTGTTACTCCTTTTGTGTTTATTACTTAGAAATGAACATATGTTACTCCTTCTGTGTTTACGAACATTTTGAAACAAACCCTTTGTTACTCCTTTTGTGGTTAGGAACACTTTGAAATGTTACTCCTTCATACTTTTCGTCAAAATATTTACACCATTTTTTAAAAGTTACTCCTTTTGTGTAAGAATTTTTGGCATAAGATTTACACTTTTTTCCCGAACTTACACCATTTGTGAAGGCCCAACTTAAAGCTATTTCGGAAGTCACTTATACCTTTTGTGAAAAATAAATTTCATTCGTTTACACCTTCAGCTTAATTTTACACCTTTTCATGAAAATACTTACACCATAGTTGAAAAGTTACTCATTTTGTGTAAGAATTTTTGGCATAACATTTATACTATCGTGCTTATATACTCTTTGACAAAAGGTGTAAGTTTGAAGAAAAGTATAAATCTTCTGACAAATTATTTCACAGAAGGAGTAACTTTTCAAAAAAAATTTAAGCACTTCCACGAAAAGATATAAGCTTAAGCAAAAGGTGTAAATTTGATGAATCTATTTTTTCACAAAGGGTATAAGTGACTTCCGAAAAAGCTTTAAGTTGGGCTTCCACAAAAGGTGTAAGTTCGAAGAAAAGGTATAAATGTAATGCGAAAAATTCTTACAGAAAAGGAGTAACTTTTCAAAAAAACATATAGGCACTTCCACGAAAAAGTATAAGCTTAAGCAAAAGGTGTAAATTTGATGAATTTATTTTTCCACAAAAGGTATAAGTTACTTCCGAAAAAGTTTTAAGTTGGGCTTCCACAAAAGGTGTAAGTTTGAAGAAAATGTATAAATGTTATGCCAAAAATTATTACAGAAAAGGAGTAACTTTTCAAAAAAAAAATATAAGCAGTTCCACGAAAAGGTATAAGCTTAAGCAAAATGTGTACATTTGATGAAATTATTTTTTCACAAAAGGTATCAGTGACTTCCGAAAAAGCTTTAAGTTGGGCTTCCACAAAAGGTGTAAGTTCGAAAATAAGCTATAAATGTTATGCCATAAATTCCTACACAAGAGGAGTAACTTTTCAGAAATAGTATAAGCACTTCCACGAAAAGGTGTAACCTTAAGCAAATTGTGTTAATTTGATGAATTTTTTTTCCCACAAAATGTATAAGTGCCTTCCGAAAAACCTTTACAGTTGGGCTTTCACAAATGGTGTAAGTTCGAAGAAAAAGTATAAATCTTATGTGACAAATAGATGTAAGTAACTTCGCAAAACGTCTAAGTTCCGTTTTTTCCCCCGAATACCTGTAAGCTCCTAAAATCCAATCACACTATTTTTGTCTTGTGGCAATGTGAGAGAGAAGGGCATTTTGGAGGGCTTGGCCTTTCTCCCAGTACAACTCCGTTTAAGAGAAGACGATTCTGGGAGGGCTTGGAATAGCGACTCCGAGTCCAAATCCAACCAAGTATGTCAACGTAAAAGAGAACCGTTTTTAATATAGAGCAACGGACAGAGAGAGAGAGAGAGAGAGAGATAGAGAGAGAGAGAGAGAGAGATAGATTGAGATCAACGGACATAGAGACCTAGATGGACAATGATCGACAGAAGGACCGAAATTGACAGATATCGACAGAGAAGAACCCACATGGACACAGACAGACCAAGATCGCTGGAGACAGAGCGAGATAAATAGGGATCGACAGAGAGAGACCGACATCGACACAGAGAGACCAAGATCGATAGCCAATCTTTCAAAAAACCATTCATTTGCGGCGGTGGTGCCGTGGAGTGCCGATCTCAGAAGCCTGCGAGCACCGGAGCCCACCGACGCTTGGGTGGTCAGCGGGGGTCACGAACCCTTTGATTTGTTCAGTGGTTGCCTCAATTTGTTTATGAACACTTCGAAATGTTACTCTTTTTGTGTTTACTACTTAGAAATGAACATATGTTACTCCTTCTATGTTTACGAACATTTTGAAATAAACCCTCTATTACTCCTTTTGTGGTTATGAACACTTTGAAATGTTACTCCTTTTGTGTTTATTACTTAGAAATGAACATATGTTACTCCTTCTGTGTTTACGAACATTTTGAAATAAACCCTTTGTTACTCCTTTTGTGGTTAGGAACACTTTGAAATGTTACTCCTTCATACTTTTCGTCAAAATATTTACACCATTTTTTAAAAGTTACTCCTTTTGTATAAGAATTTTGGGCATAAGATTTACACTTTTTCCTCGAACCTACACCATTTGTTAAGGCCCAACATAAAGCTATTTCGGAAGTCACTTATACCTTTTGTGAAAAATAAATTTCATTCGTTTACACCTTCAGCTTAATTTTACACCTTTTCATGAAAATACTTACACCATATTTGAAAAGTTACTCCTGTTGTGTCAGAATTTTTGGCATAACATTTATAGTATTGTGCTTATTTACTCTTTCACAAAAGGTGTAAGTTTGAAGAAAAAGTATAAATCTTATGACAAATTATTTCACAGAAGGAGTAACTTTTCAAAAAAAATATAAGCACTTCCACGAAAAGGTATACGCTTAAGCAAAAGGTGTAAATTTGATGAATCTATTTTTTCACAAAGGGTATAAGTGACTTCCGAAAAAGCTTTAAGTTGGGCTTCCACAAAAGTGGTAAGTTCGAAGAAAAGGTATAAATGTAATGCGAAAAATTCTTACAGAAAAGGAGTAACTTTTCAAAAAAAAATATAGGCATTTCCACGAAAAAGTATAAGCTTAAGCAAAAGGTGTAAATTTGATGAATTTATTTTTCCACAAAAGGTATAATTTACTTCCGAAAAAGCTTTAAGTTGGGCTTCCACAAAAGGTGTAAGTTCGAAGAAATGTTATAAATGTTATGCCAAAAATTATTACAGAAAAGGAGTAACTTTTCACAAAAATTATAAGCACTTCCACGAAAAGGTATAAGCTTAAGCAAAAGGTGTAAATTTCATGAAATTATTTTTTCACAAAAGGTATAAGTGACTTTCGAAAAAGCTCTAAGTTGGGCTTCCACAAAAGGTGTAAGTTCGAAAATAAGCTATAAATGTTATGCCATAAATTCCTACACAAAAGGAGTAACTTTTCAGAAATAGTATAGGCACTTCCACGAAAAGGTGTAACCTTAAGCAAATTTTGTAAATTTGATGAATTTTTTTTTTCACAAAAGGTATAAGTGACTTCCGAAAAGTTAAATTAGATGGACAATGATCGACAGAAGGACCGAAATCGACAGAGATCGACAGAGAAGAACCCACATGGACACGCAGATGCACCAAGATCGCCGGAGATGCATCGAGATAAGCGAGGATCGACAGAGAGAGACCGACATCGACGGAGAATAGGCCGACATCGACACAGAGAGACCAAGATCGATAGCCAATCTTTCAAAAAACCTTTCATTTGTGGCGGCGGTGCCGTGGAGGTGCCGATCTCAGAAGCCTGTCAGCACCAGAGCCCACCGACGCTTGGGTGGTCAGCGGGGGTCACGAACCCTTTGATTTGTTCAGTGGTTGTCTCAATTTGTTTATGAACACTTCAAAATGTTACTCCTTTTGTGTTTACTACTTAGAAATGAACATATGTTACTCCTTCTGTGTTTACGAACATTTTCAAATAAACCCTTTGTTACTCCTTTTGTGGTTATGAACACTTTGAAATATTTCTCCTTCATACTTTTCGTCAAAATATTTACACCATTTTTCAAAAGTTACTCCTTTTGTGTAAGATATTTGGCATAAGATTTACACTTTTCCCTCGAATTTACACCATTTGTGAAGGCCCAACTTAAAGCTATTTCGAAAGTCAGATATACCTTTTGTGAAAAAAAAAGTTTCATCCAATTTACACCTTTTGCTTAGGCTTACACCTTCTCGTGAAAATACTTACACCATTTTGGAAAAGTTACTCCTTCTGTGTAAAAATTTTTGGCATAACATTTGTAGTTTTGTGCTTATATACTCTTTCACACAAGGTGTAAGTTTGAAGAAAAAGTATAAATCTTATGACAAAAATTATTTCACAAAAGGAGTAACTTTCCAAAAAAATATAAGCACTTCCACGAAAAGGTATAAGTTTAAGCAGAAGGTGTAAATTCGATGAATTTATTTTTTCACAAAAGGTATAAGTGATTTCCGAAAAAGCTTTAAGTTGGGCTTCCACAAAAAGTGTAAGTTCGAAAATAAGCTATAAATGTTATGCCAAAAATTCCTACACAAAAAAAGTAACTTTTCAGAAATAGTATAAGCACTTCTACGAAAAGATGTAACCTTAAGCAAATTTAGTAAATTTGATGATTTTTTTTTTCACAAAAGGTATAACTGCCTTCCGAAAAGTTAAATTAGATGGACAATGTTCGACAGAAGGACCGAAATCGACAGAGATCGACAGAGAAGAACCCACATGGACACGGACTGACCAAGATCGCTGGAGACAGAGCGAGATAAACAGGGATCGACAGAGAGAGACCGACATCGACG
Source organism: Camellia lanceoleosa (assembly GCA_025200525.1). Lineage (NCBI taxonomy): Eukaryota > Viridiplantae > Streptophyta > Magnoliopsida > Ericales > Theaceae > Camellia > Camellia lanceoleosa. Next base: position 131,271,178 of record CM045769.1, on the reverse strand, counting down.
GAGAATAGGCCGACATCGGCACAGAGAGACCAAGATCGATAGCCAATCTTTCAAAAAACCTTTCATTGGCGGCGGTGGTGCCGTGGAGGTGCCGATCTCAGAAACCTGTGAGCACCGGAGCCCACCGACGTTTGGGTGGTCAGCGGGGGTCACGAACCCTTTGATTTGTTCAGTGGTTGTCTCAATTTGTTTATGAACAGTTCGAAATGTTACTCTTTTTGTGTTTACTACTTAGAAATGTACATATGTTACTCCTTTACGAACATTTTGAAATGAACCCTTTGTTATTCCTTTTGTGGTTATGAACACTTTGAAATGTTTCTCCTTCATACTTTGCGTCAAAATATTTACACCATTTTTCAAAAGTTACTCCTTTTCTGTAAGAATTTTTGGCATAAGATTTACACTTTTTCCTCGAATTTACACCATTTGTGAAGGCCCAACTTAAAGCTATTTCGGAAGTCAGTTATACCTTTTGTGAAAAAAAAATTCATCCAATTTACACCTTTTGTTTAGGCTTACACCTTCTCGTGAAAATACTTACACCATTTTTGAAAAGTTACTCCTTGTGTGTAAGAATTTTTGGCATAACATTTGTACTTTTGTGCTTTTATACTCTTTCACAATAGGTGTAAGTTTGAAGAAAAAGTATAAATCTTATGACAAAAATTCTTACACAAAAGGAGTAACTTTTCAAAAAAAATATAAGCACTTCCACGAAAAGGTATAAGCTTAAGCAAAAGGTGTAAATTTGATGAATTTATTTTTGCACAAATGGTATAAGTGACTTCCGAAAAAGCTTTAAAGGGGGCTTCCACAAAAGGTGTAAGTTCTCAGAAAAAGTATAAATGTTATGCCAAAAATTCTTACCCAAAAGGAGTAACTTTTCAAAAAAAAATATAAGCACTTCCAAGAAAAGGTATAAGCTTAAGCAAAAGGTGTAAGTTTTCGTTTGTTTACACCTTTGGTAAGTCAACTTAGAAAAGGTGTAAGTGTTCGTAAAAGGTGTAAATTATTTCACAAAAGGCGTAAGTACTCATAAAAAGGTGTAAGTTTTTACAAAAGGCGTAAGTTTTCAGAAATCAGTTACGCCTTTTTCTGAAATTCCTTACGCCTTTCTTGAAAATATACGGCTTTTGTGAAAACTTATACATTTTTTATTATTTTATTAATTTACTTGGAAAGGGACCTGCCTAGCAGGTCACCAATGTGTAAATTTTCAAATATTTTGATATAACCCAATACATACAAATGTGTAAATGCAACATACAAGGGTGTAAGTGCCTTGCATACCATATGCAAGGCACACTTAAGAAAAGTCCAAAATGATATAATACCAAACTGAGGGAAGAAAGCCATCCCAAAAAGAAAAAGAAAAAAAAAGCCCTACAAAATATAGGGAATCCTATGTGGATCTTCTTTGTCCGATTATTTTAAATCATCTCTTTATTATACAATCAAATTACAAAAATTTTGCGATGTATTATGTCCCTTTGTACTAAAAGTTACCAACGATAAATTTATGATGCAATTGTGATTATCTATTATTATTTTAAAAATTTAAAAAGCACAACTGGTCTCTATTTTTATTTTATTTTTTTGTATTTTAAAAATACTTTCCCAAGTTTATTAAATATCACACAATAACATATATTTATCGAACAACCAAAAATCTTTCGAAATTCAAACACCTTCAAACATCATAATATAATTTTTTTTTAATAATTCCACTACTGTTGCCTATTTAATATTTGTCTCCTCATTACCTTTTCATAAACAGTGAGTGAGATATTTTGTGAGATTCAAATTAAGAAAAATCAAGAAAATATGTAAAGAAAATAAATATTTTTTTGATCTTTATCGATTTTTCAACTAAAACACCCTTTTATGATGATTTATAATTTTAAAATTGCCAGTCACATTAATATTGATTTTTTTTGGTTATATATATATATATCAATCAAAGATGCATGCTATTGACAGTGAGTGAATCAATTAATTCTACTCTGAAATACATTCTTAATGTTTCTTTTTTCTTCACATTGGTTTGCCTCCAAGGGATGCATCACTCCTTTAAGGGCAACACAACATTTTTTCCGTCTTTTTTCTTCTTTTTATTAGCAAAAAAAGAACTTTTATTGATGCATCATTGTAGACACTCCATTTTGATTGGTCTTAAAACTTGGACGCTTTTTTCCGAACATCTGACGATGAAAACAGGAATGTGATATATTATGAATTTTCCAATAGAAAAGTTAGATTCAAGCTTTAATTCCAACCTAATCTCCGTTTTGGCAAAATTATTTTAGACCCGTTCGAAAACTTATTTTGTCCACCTGTCTATTTTTCAGATATTTTTCCATCCGAAAATCCATTTCATTGTTGAGAGAATTTTTTCTAAAGTCAAAAGTGGAGACATTACTTTTTGTTTTCAAAAAAAGATGAAAACATTATTTCATTGTTGTAGGAATCTTGGCTTTTCAAAGATGAAAATATTTTGATTTATCTTTGATTTGTTTTCAAAAGAAGAAAAGGGGAGACAAAAACATTGGAAGGATCTTTGATTTTTCTTTCATTTTTGTTTTCAAAAGAAGCAAATGGGAGATAAAAACATTGGAAGGGATCTTGGATTTTCCTTTGAATTTTCAACAGTAGAAAAGAGGGGACAAAAACATTAGAAGAGTATCTTTAATTTTTTTTTTGAAGAAAATGGGAGACAAAAATATTGGAAGAGGATCTTCATTTTTCCTATAAATTCTTTTCATTCTCTTGAAGAGGAAGTTGGTTAGTATCACGACCGAAATCCGCCCCTATGGGTTTAGCACCGTAACCGGCCAGTAACCCTAGGTTACCGAAGGCCTGCTTAGCAGTAATACAATAATACAGAGTACAGGGGCTTGGCGGAAGCCAATACAGTAAATAAACAATGTCCAATGAGCTGTGACAGTCTGTATGCCAAAAGATTTTTCATACATTTATACAGAACAGTACGAAACAGTATGCATATCATATACAACCAGTCAGAACAGGGACTTAATCCCCGATAAACAGTACAGTGCAAAACGTTCAGTCTATACAGTGTTACAAAACGGTACAGAGACAGACGGGGAAATAAAAACACCCCTAAGCCATAGCTTGGCAGGTTCGGAACCTCGCAGTGAGGCACATTGGTTGGCTTGACAAAACTGGAGTTTACCCCGACGCCTCTAGCTTTGATCCGGTGCCTGTACACCTACATATATATATGAGCAGTGAGCTAAAGCCCAGTGAATAACATAATGCGTAAAGAGGTTTAGAATGAATGTCCTTACAGTAATGAAAACAGTTCATTAAATCAGTATTTCAATCTTTCAGTCAATCAGTCATATGTGGTACATCCATTAGCATAACAGTAAACAGTAGGTCTTAAAAGACCGAATAGTAATGGTGGCCATCAATCGATGCTTGATGGTGGTTCCACGAGGAACCGACGAAGATCTTTATAACGATAACGATGTGATAGGTGCTAAGGATGCCACGATGCGATTGAATATAGGATATACATTCATTGATAAACAATATCGATTCGATGAAATTCGATTCAAGATTGAGAAGATAATCATTTTGAACATATCTTTACACAATTGTTACTCACGAGTTACGCTCTGATGAACTAGAGCGTCTCCTCGGAATGCCAACCCTATACAGTTAACAGATTGAACATACACTAAGTTTCACAGTTGGGAAAGATAACAACTTAATCCCTAAATTTGCCTCGGTGTGTTCTACATCTCTATCCTCTTTAAGATGCCTTAAACTAGGCTTAAGAATGCCTAGGATGGAATGAGAATGCAAAGATGCACTAAGAAAACACTTTACAAAATTTGCTGAAAACAGGGGTCTCGCTCGAGCGAGGATTCCTTCGCTCGAGCGGACATGCAGACAAAGGAGCTCCGCTCGAGCGTGAATTTCGTCGCTCGAGCAGACTGTGTGCTACAGTAAAAATACTGGATGCTCAAGATTTACGCTCGATGCTTGCTCGAGCGTGAGACACAGCTCTTCGCTCGAGCGTAGGTCCCTTCGCTCGAGTGTGCGCCTGCGCGCACCAAGATTCTGAGAGCTTGCAATTTTCGCTCGAGCCGCCATTCCGTCGCTCGAGCGTAGCTCAGAGTAAACGGTGGTCGATCGAGCGTAGAAGCCAAATTCTGGAATTTCCAGATTTGCCTCCCAAGCTCAAACCAAGCATTCCTAAGCTCAAAACTCGACCTCTTGGGCCCAATTTCTGGAAAAACACATCCAAACTCAATACACAACAAGTTTCAAAGCTCAATTTGTGAATTTAAAGCCTAAGGGTGAGTCAATTAAAACCAATTTCAAACCCATTTTCATGAACATGAAAAACATGCAAACATGCATGAATTCAAATCATTTCAAAGCTTCAATGCTAGCTCAAATGAGCTCAAATCTTTCAAAAACATGATGACAACATGAATTACAACAATATTATGAACATGCATGTGAGGAATGATGAATTACAACCTCAAAACTCATCAATATACACATGCATGCAACAATTGAGCTCTAATTCAACATTATTGAACCAATTCATGCTTTAACTCTACAATTAAGCATGAGGCATGCAAGAACTATCTTAAATACAACAATGAAAGGTTGATTCTCCTACCTAGAGCTTCAATTACAAGGCTAGAGGTTCAATTTGCCAATTTACACTTCAATCCTTCAAGTTCTCCAAGCCAATTCAAGATGGAGCAAGATGAATACACTCTAGTCACCTACTCTCTCTCTCTCTCTCTCTAATTCGGTGGGAACAAGAAAAGGAGCTGATGAAATGTGTGAGATGAAATGAAGGCAAGTCTCAAAAGGATCCATGTAATGGGCCACTAACATGGCAATTTCGTAATTAAGGCAACTTATGTGTTTTACCTTATTTAATCTACTTTAATCATACTAAATCAATTTTTAGATAATTACACCATAAAATCACATAAATTTTGCTAATCATGGAACATCAATCAATTTTGGGTTCGGCCGCCGATAAGGCCTTCAATTAACAGTTTAAACAAAACAAACTGAACAGATAATTAAACAGTCAAACAGATAAAATGCAATTCAAACAGATACAGGCAATCAATTCAGTTTCAAATTTCAGTTAGTCAGTTCAGTAATTCAGTCAGTTCAATTACTTTTCATATTCGATCTCAGTTTAGCAGTAATCGATAATCAATCAGTCATTAATCGGTAAACAGTATGAGGGTTGTTATAGTTAGTTTTTGAGAAGAATGGTTAGTTTTTGAGAAGAGTGGGGTTTTTTTTTTTTTTTTTTTGAGAAAAGAGGGAATTTTCTTGAGAAAGAAAAGAGGTTGTTTTTATTAAAAAAGATTCCATTGAAACAAAAACAATTTGAGGGAAGAGATACCATCAAAACTCCATTGAAGCTAAGACTTGAAGCTTTTCTTTGAGAATTCACAGTATACTCTAGAACCTTAAGGGTGCTAGAAAGAGAGTCTGGACATAAAAAAATTCATCCTTTCCTCCAAAGGAATTCCCAGATAAGCAAAACAGAGTAGTTCTCAGGCAATAAACAAGGCAATTTTCAACGGATAATTGAAGTTTCTTCTAATTTGTTTTTTTTTTTTTTTTTTGTATATTCCCATGATTTGTTAGATTCAGTTTCTGTTGTAATAATTTCCAACCTCATTTCTTTTATTTTTCTTTTATTCGGTGTTGTAATAATTTCCTATCCCCGTTTCTTTCTATCCCTTTAATTTATTTGCTTTCCATATCTGTAAATAGTATCATATTTTCTTTTTCATCATATATATGTTTTGCATTCATATTTCATGCGTTAAAATTCGGCTCATTTGTATCTGTGGGTTTAATCAAATTTTATGTGATTTTATGCACTATCTCATGTCTTGAAATGATTTACATGTCATGTATTAGTAGTCCAATTTTTTAGTTGCATTTTTGTATATGTATTGTATTAGAATCTTAAATCTAGGATCATACATATTTTGCTAACTTTGTTTTATGATTTTTCACGAGACGTCAATAAATACTATGTGAGTGTTTATACTTTAAAATCCTATTTTTATTTTTAAAATCTTAACCCATCCCATATGCACATACTTGTACTTTTCTGAGCCTGCCAAATTGGACTAGAAAGAAGAGCTCCATAAGCCAACCTTTTTTCAAGATCTTAGCCGAAAATAATCAAGGGATTTGATTAAGGCCCACTTTTAATAAAATTTTAATGTATTAAGGACAAGTTTAAAAAATTCTTTGAAAAATTTAACCAATATCACCATTACCAAAATATATTTAGTGAGTAATTTAATATTTTAAATTTTAAAATAATTTAATTTTTGATCTATATGTGAGCTTTTAATAAAATTAGTATTTTTAGAATTCTCTCATCAAAACCTATAAAACAAGATTCATGTTGACGATGAAATTCTTAAAAAAATAAAAATAAAAATAAATACTATCGAAATTAATGTAAACAGTAACATGTTACTCTAATCCACAATACCATTGTACTGTTATAAAAAACAAAGTACATATTAGATGAACTAATCAAAAATACACATACACAACATTTTTGAATTTGTATAATATAATATAAAAGTGTTTCTCATCAAAAGAGTTATGTGATATATATATATATATTTTTTCATGGCCAATATTATCCAACAAAAAAAAAAAGAAAAGAAATTTTACTCTGTCTTTACTCAATTATACGTCTCTTCCTTAGAGAGTTTATAAAACAAAATGAATTGGGTTATCTTTTTCACCAAATAAGAGTCCAATAAAGAAGTTTTGGCTAAATTTATCAAAATAATCAAACAATACCTAACAAAAATAAAATAAATAATCAAATCCCATGCCCTTTTAAAAATAAGTTTCTCAAACTCATACAATTTTAAACTCGTACCACTATGTGATGTGTTGTTTATGACTTTTACTTTGAAATCAGATTTTCAACACACTCCAATGAAGTTGTGTTTGTTCAATTAACATATTGTAAAATTTCTGAAGTTATGTTCTAAAAACAAACTTTTATGTTTGAGTTATGATTTTACATCAACATAGAAAATTACCGTAATGCTAGAAATTCAAAAAATTTATTAGGAAAATATTTATAATAAGTATTGTGCTGTTGAAATTCATTCCCAGTGTGGGTATTACTACAAAAGAATTGAATCTCGACAATATATCACAAATCAGGATACATTTCTTTAGTCTATCTTTTATGAGAAAGGAGCAATGTTAGGAACCCATAAATTCTACCTATATTATGTTATATTATATAAGAATTGAATCTAGAGCACATATCACAATTGAGAATAAAATTTTTAACATTTTCTCCTGATCTTTATCTTTCCTGAGAAAATTATCATAAGAAAGTAGAATTTTTAATTTAAAAAACATGCAAAACATTTTTTTTGAAAATGAAAAATTCTTTTTTCACTTTGTGGTAACTACTCTCTCTCTCTCTCTCTTCGAACCCAACCATTCATTTAATACTAACTCCATATTTTTGTGAGTAGTATTCAGCTTGTTTGGTTTTGGTTTTGGTTTTGGTTTTCAGAAAATTCTACTTTTTTATTTTTCGTATTTTTTTTTTGTTTTCAATGAATTTTTTTTTAAAAAAAAAATTAGATACACCTAACATAAATATATTTAAAACGTATAATATTTGTGAAAAAAATCTTTAAAAAATTCACTAAATATCAAAAATACAAAAGAAAAAAAAATAGTACATTTTTCGTATTTCGTGTATTTATTAATTTTTTAAAATATTTTTTCACAAATATTTTACTATTTAAATACATCTAAGTCAGGTGCATCTAAAAAACTAAAAAAATTTCTTAAAATTTTAAAAATATTCACTAAAAACAAAAAAAGCACGAAAAATAGAAAACTGAATTTTCAAAAAATTGAATTCAAAAAACTGAAACCAAACACACTGATTAATATTATTATTATTATTATTTCCGAAGCATAGAAAGGTACTATTAGTAGTCACTCCCCCAAATTTAGGCCGCTTCCATTAGCTTCCCCTCAAAATGACCAGTGTTATGATTTTTCCATATACGCCAAAGAATATTAGCAACCAAAGCACAACAACACCAAACTACATTCTCTGTATCACTCCATCTCCGCCATAAGATCTCCCACCAATAAACAAAACACCATTCTCATCACATGAAAAGCAAGTGAGTCGGGGGAATTATACTTTCTCCAAGTAAATCAAATTAGGAAATAATATCCTAAAGTCCATCCAAGGTATCTCTAAATCACCCAAATACTTCAATTGTAACATCTCAACTTTGGTAGTTGCTATTAGGGCTAGATCACACAATACCCTTCCTCTTATGTAGAGTTTATTTTTGGGTTCTTCAAATTACTAGACCACAACCAAATGGGTGTAACCATCTCAGGGAAACACTCGAGCTCTAGTTTCTGCAACGAGGAATGAAGTTCCAACTGAAGAGGAAGATCTGAATCATGTTGCTCGGTGAATGATCTTGCCAATGCTTTTGTTAAGTTGGTGCGTAGTTTTGGTTGTGGTCGTGCTTTCTTAGGTGTGTCATTTGTTTTGCCTCATAAAATGCATCGTGACCGAGATATCTAAAGTTTGGAAATTTTGTCAAATCATTAATAATACATGAGTTTTTTTCCTTAGAATCTCAAATGATAAATCCTTTAAGTGCTTGGAGTTCTAACAGTGAACCAAGCTTCATGAGCATGTGGTTTAAAAAGAAACACATAGTTATGTCCAAGTGTGTCAAACATTTAAGCAAACCAATCCAATTTGGAACCACCTCAAGATTGTGACAAGCTTTAAGATTCAAGATCTCGAGATTAGTTAGTTCTGAAATGTACTAGGGAAGCTTTGTAATTAAAGAAATTCCTTGAAGCCAAAGAAATTTCAACTGTTTTATATTCTTGAGTGCACTAGGAATTTTGATGTCTGCAACATCAATGTGATGTGTGACCAAGAGGCTGTGGTTAGGTCAATGGTGATGTGATGTTGGTTTGAAAGATGGTGGGGATGGTTGTTCGGGTGAGAGATGAGAGATGGTGGTTTGTGTGAGAAAGAAGAAGAAATTGTGGGTTTTGATCTATAATTTGAAATTAAGAGTCAAAATATAATATTTTTTATAACTTATCTCACTGAAATATGATGGCAGGGGAAAATTGATCACATTTTAAATATGTGAGTAGGTAAATTGATAATATCAAAAAACCATTTGCGAAATTAATTTTTACGGTATAGTTTGTGGGGAAATGATATTTCCCCATTTTATGTTTATATCTTAGAATAGCTTGATAATTGAGGAAAACTTATTAGTAGTTTTAAACTATTCAATGACAGAAAGGAAAATCATATATTATGTGTGATAGCTACTAGCTAAGAAAGGGTGGCAATTATTAGGTGAGAAGTGTATTCTTGAAAAAAGTGAAAAAAAGCATGACAACCGTTCATATCAATTCAAATGTATACATTATACAATAGGGTCTAGTTTCCCTCCAGTCTCAAATCAGATTAGAGGGTGCTGTTGAACTCGTGGGGACTTACCACTGGTCCCGTTTCGATAATCTGAACCATTCGATGTGTAGAACTCGTCAAGTACTATATGCCTGTAAAAAATCACGTTGATCAGATATCGATAGCTACATAATGAAATCAATTTTATATTAAAAAAAAGTGGACGGTGAAAAAATAAATGGTTGATAGAAAACTGATTCGATGAGATTGTTATTGATATCCAATCAACGTGATTTTTTACAGACACGTAATACTCGACAATTTCTACATATTGAACGATTCAGATTATTGAAACGAGACCTGTGATGGGCCTCTACGGACCCAACAACACTCTCCAATCCGATCTGAGATTGGAGGAAAGCCAGTGCCTATATAATAATATATGTATACACTAAAAAGTGTGCATTCAAAACGGCAAATATAGGGTGTGTTTGGTTTAAGTTTTGAGATGAATTTTCAAAAGAAATTTTGGGTAGAGAGTTTAGAAATTTGTTTGGTTTGTTTAGGTGTATATGTAACAACCCTCGTACCGATTACTGTATAACTGCTGAATTAGCTACTGATTACTGCTAAACTAAACTGCTAATGACTGATAAGTGAACTGGATGAACTACTGAACAGACTGAATGGAACTGAAACTGAAATTGAATAAGTTTATCTATTGAATTGCATTTCTATCTGTTTGATTGAATGATTATCTGTTTGAGTTTATGTGTTTAAACTGCAAATTGAAGGCCTTATCGGCGGCCGATTTAGAAACCGTTTGGTGTTTTATACTCAGTAGAATATTTGTGATTTAATGGTATATTTATCTGAAATTTGGTTAGGAATGACTAAATTAGATTAAATTAAGTCAATTAAAGAGTTTAACTTAATTACGGAATTGCCATGAGAGTGGCCCCTTTGTTTACTATTATTCTAGAGCCTTACCACACTTAACAAACATCTTGATCAGCCAATTCCCTTAGTCCCAACCGACCGAACAAGTGAGAAAGGAGAGAGAGTGAGAAGTAAGAGAGATTTGAGCTCATATTGGTGAATTAGCTTGGAGTGCTTGGAATTAAAGTATAACTTGGCTAAATTGAGCTTGCTAGACTTGAAATCAACACTCTAGGTAAGGAATCCATTGCCTTCTTGTCATCTTGGAGCTTCATTTTGCATGATTCTTGCTCAATTGTAGAATTAAACCATGTTTGAGTTCATATAGGTTGATTCATGCTAGAATTCATGCATGCATGTTGAATTTGTGGACTTTTGAAGTTGAATTCTTGAGAATGCTACATGCATGTCTATGTTTTTATCATAGTCCATGTTTTCATTTTGTTTTCAAAGAATTGAGCTCATTTGAGCATGATTTGAAGCTTAAAATTGTTTTGAATGCATGCATGTCATGTTTGAGCATTGTTCTTGAAAATGGTTTGAAATTGAGTTTGATTGAAACACCCTTGGGCCTTGATTTCTTAAATTGAGCTTTAAAACTTGTTATTCTATGTGTTTGAAAGAGTTTTCCAGAAAATGGGCCCAAGAGGATCGGATTTGGAGCATTGAAACTTGGTTTGAAACTCAGAGGTTGAATCTGGATTTTCCAGAATTTGGCCGTCCGCTCGAGCGGGGGAAGTGCCGCTCGAGCGGGGAATTCATGCTCCCAGTATTTCCTTGGCATGTTTTTACAGTCCGCTCGAGCGGGGCTTTTAACGCTCGAGCGGGAAAATCGCGCATCCAGCATTTTTGCACCTTTCATCAGTCCGCTCGAGCGGTGGAATGTACGCTCGAGCGGGGACCTTTGTTGGCTTGTCCGCTCGAGCGGGGAAACTCGCCGGCGGAGGCCTGTTCAAAAATTCTGAAATTGTATACTGTGCACATTTTTGCATCCTCATCCCATCCTAGGCATTCTTAGGCCTAGTTTAAGGCATCTTAATGAGGATTTAGACATAGAACCACACCGAGGAAATTTAGGGATTTAATTATCATCCTTTCGACTGTGAACTTAGTGTGTGTTCTATTTGTTAACTGTTTAGGGTTGGCTCTCGGGGACGCGCTCTAGCTGCTATTAGCCCAATCTCTGTGAGTAACAGATTGTGTAAAGATATGTTCAAATGGTTATATTTTGAATACTGAACTGAACTGTTTATTGAACTGATATTGTTTATTGAATGAATGTATGTCCTGTATTTCGAACTGTATTGTGGCATCCTTAGCACCCACTGTTATTGACTGTTACAGAGCTCTGTCGGTTTCCTTGTGGAACCATACTGTTTGATGGCCATCATTATTGTTGGGTCTGTTAAGGCCCGGTCCTTTTGGACCTACTGTTTATAGGCTAATGGATGTACCACATATGACTGATTGATTGAAATACTGATTGACTGAAATACTGAAAGATTGAAATACTGTATAATGAATTGATTTCATTACTGTAAGGGACATTCATTCATAACCTCTTTACACTGTATGTTATTCACTGGGCTTTAGCTCACTGTTTATATATATATGTAGGTTCTCAAAGAACTGACCGAAGCTAGGAGCGTGGGTCGGTCCCCAGTTTTGTCAAGCCAGGCTATGTGCCTCACTGCGAGGTTCCGAGTTGCCATGTTATGGCTTGGGGTGTTTTTGTGTCCCCTATCGGTCTCCTTACTGTATTGTACTTTTGTTTTGACTTCTTATCGCATTATCGAGGATTCAATCCCGTGATCGACCGATGTGTATGATTGTATAGAGTGTACTGTTTGAACTGTATGAATGTATAAAATGTTTTTGACATACAGATTTTCACAGCTCAATGGACACTAGTTACTTACTGTATTGGCTTCCGCCAGTACTACTGTTTGGTCAGATATTCTTTATTCAAGGCCTTTGGTAATCTCGGATTCTTGGCGATTCTGATGCTAAACCCATAGGGCCGGGTTTGGGTCGTGACAGTATATTTTGAAAATAGTTTTCGAGTTTGGGAGTTTGTAATGATTTGATATTTTGTTATAGTTAAGTAGATGTGTGTGAGAGAAAAAGTGATTGAGAAGCAGAGATGAGAGAGAAAAAGTGATTAATTGATATGTAAGAGAGAAAATTGATTTTGAAAAAATTTGAACCAAACAAAATTTTAAAAAAAAATCTCAAAAATTGTATCTTGAGATACAAACAAAACAAGCCTATAGAATCCAAAGATGTGCTTGAAATTTACAATGACACTTACATAAAGGTAACTTAAAGATAACAAAAGTTTTCAAGATAATATAGATATGCTCCAAAACAGCTCTGTGCCCCCTTTTTTTTTCCTTTCTCAAAATAAAGTAAATAATTCATTTTTTTTTCTCATGCAATTCATTGTAAGGTTCCCAAGTGTATTAATTAGAGAAATGGTAAATTTTGAACTTGAACTCATGTAATATAACCCCCATTAGGTGACATACAAGAAAACTGAAAAAAAAAAAAAAAAAAATTATAGAAAAAAATTCTAAGATTTGAGCCCTATAAAAAAATAAATATTACTTTTTAATTTTGTCAATTTAAATTCTGATTTTTTGGTTTATTTTTAAATTAAAATATTTGCCTATTTTTTTAAATTTAAACTCTAAAAAAAAGTATATTTTAGTTATTAAACTCAATGAAAACGGATATTTTATATATTTTCTGCAAAATTGCATAGAGTTTAATGACTAAAATATTATTTTCTGTCAATTTTGCTTAAAAGGAAGTAGGTGGATGGTTTAGATTGAAAACAAATCCAAAAATTAGAATTTAAATTGATAAAATTAAAAACAAAAAAAATATTTTTTTTACAAAATTCAAACTTCGATTTTTTATTTTATTTTTTCTTTTTTTAATTCCAGTAAAACATGCTCTGTCATACCCAAATGCAACTTTATTGAAAACTTGTAAAGAAGCCTTGATGAATGACCTTGAAGACATACATTTGATTCAATAAATAAATGTGTACTGCTAGTTATTTTTATGAGAGAGGGAAATTACTATACTATCTCTCAAGACATTAATTTGTCAGCTTAGAAGTAGAAAGGGAAGACAATAGAAAAGAGGTCTCCCTTCCACCCTCAATAGCTTCTTCCACCGCATTTCTCATCGATGCCATTGTCTTTCCTCATCAAAACACCATTCTCATCGTTGCCATTGTCTTTCCTCATCCAAATATTCCGATCACACTGGAAGGAATTGAGGCCGAGACATTCTATTTTCTCCAAGTAAATCAAATTTGGAAATAAGCTTGTGGCGAAGTGGTTCTGGAAATACTCTTTGGATCCAATTGGGCACTCGAGATCCTCAGCTGGTAACCTGAAAAAGAATGAACACTCCGGTCGGGGGTGCCGGAATTAGCACTCCGACGGATAAGTCAGTATATACTCTGTCGATTGCTTGTATTTTAAGTTAAGCGTACTAGTTCTCACATACCTCTTTTTGGCTGATGTTCTTCTATTTATATATTTTCTTTCTTGGGCCTCGGGGCTGGACCCACTTTCAATTCACCGTATAATTGTTTACTCGGCTCCTTTTGCTGCAAGCCGTTTTCCACTCGACCCCTTACTCAACCGGCTATTTGGCTGAATAGGGTAGGATTTAAATATGTAAGACAGGGCCGAATGCGATGTATATATTTCGACTCTCTAGGTCCAATTATTCAGCGTCTTTACATCTCCTAATATTCGGCCCCCACAATTGTCCCCCAAGCACTCTACTAACGACAGTTAGCTGGAGTGTTTGGTTTCGAATTCAAAAAGTCAGAGCTGAAATTCGGCGGCTAACCCCATTCCAATGTGGATGTTAGAGCACACGCCTCTCGGTTATCATTTCAACTTCCCGCCCCTTCGTACGCTTCCATTTATTGTGATTTAAAATCTTCTTGTCTTTTTGAACACGCATATTGGGATGCTTAGAGTTTTTTGAACTGCTTTCCGACTCACCTCTGCAACTTCCATTCATCCTCCATTGTCCTCTCCGTCTCCTATAAGTTTTTCTTCCTCTCTACTTTGAATCCCATTTCCTGGTTTGCCTTTAGCGTAGTACACTCCTATAGTTGACCGAAATGGCAAAGCACCTGAAAGACCTCCTCTCCGCGGACCGAATCTCTGGCTTTCGACCCCATTTTTCTATTCCTGATAACGTTCGTCTGTTGCTTGTGATAGACGGCACCCTCGATATGGAGAGGGCTGATGAAAGCACAATCATCTTCCCTCTCTTATCAATTGCAGAGGGCGAAATCCGTTTCCCGCTTCACCCATTTCTTAGGGCTGTCCTTCGCCATTGGGGTCTAATCCCCTCCTAACCCAATGTCAACTTTTTTAGAATCGTAATGGGGATTATAGAGCTAAACCGTCACCTTAGGATTAACCTCGGCATACCTACTATTCGGCATTGTTATGCCTTGGCCAAGTCTTCTGGTCAGCATGGATGTTATTTCCTTAGGGCCGAGGACACCGACCATCAATTAGTGACTATGATTTCCAGCTCCAGCAAGCGAGTCAATGATGTTATGGTTGTTATCCGAGGTAACTGGGAATTCGGCGAAGGCGAGGATCGCCTTGATCCTATTCCTAGACAGAGGGGCAAACCAGGTGGTCGTATAGCTTCTTGTGTTTATTTTTCTTATATTTACTAAGCTTCATTTTTGACGTCTCATGGTTTTGCTTGTGTAGGAAACGATTTGAAGAAAGTCTTGACTGCAACTGATGACGCCGTTCTTTCAGAAATTAAAGTTGCGCTCAAATATTCCGAGCCTTCAGAAACAAGGGAGGGCGGCCCACATTCTCCTTTAGTACGACGTTTTCGGTGGCAGAAAACATCCCAATTCTGAGGGGTGAAGAGTTTCTTATGGCTCTTATTTTGACCAATTTCAAAAACTTGTGGCAAGTTGGTTTCGCGGGGTCCGATTCGGAGCATGCGGAAATAGCTGAGGTTGAAGCCGAAGTAGTAAACGAGTCCGAAGCCGAAGTAGACGAGGTATTGAAGTTGGCCTTTGAGGAAGCCAGCCTCAATTCAGCCAACCCTCTGTCCACTTTGGGCCGAGGGGACCTTCCGTTTGATAACATTTTTACCGGTTTAGAAGACCTTCCCGGCGTATGCCCCAAAGAAATGGCTAGGTTAAACCTCACACAAATCGCCAAAAAGAAAAACGCAGAAAGAATGGCCGCGCGGCGAAGAGCAGAGGCCATTCGATCTGAAGTGCCACCTGCCGCCGAAGCTCAGTCCTCCCTACCTGTTATCGAGGAGGAAACGGCTCAAACCCGAAGTGCCGACTCCGAGGCGATTGTGCAGGCCAATCAAGAGGTTGAATAAAGGGCGGAGAAGCGTCCTGTCAAGGTTGAGGCCGGCTCTGAAGAAAACCTTGCTAACAAACGGCCGTGTCTAGAGGAGTCGGATGTGATTGTGCCTTTTGTCATTCAACCGAAGATAAAAAAACACGCCAATTTCCTCTGACGCGTCGGCTATTAAAGACCCAGCCATGGCGTTGAGCATGGCTACGTCTGTCTCATTGCCGGCTGACAAGTTGGCTTTCCGGGCGGAGCCGGATCTGCTGGCAATAGCATTAGCGGCTCAATCGGCTCTTCTGGTATATAACTTGACCTTGTCTTTCCCTTTTATGCAAATATTGTTTTGGTTTTGATTTCCTGTTTTGCAGATGGTCGAAAGGATAGCCGAGATAGGTTGTCGCCAGCATGACGCCATCGAACGACTTGGCTATTTACAATCGGAAGTTGAGGATCAAAGGAGCAGGACCGAGTTCGAAGCGTTGAGGGAGAAGATGGAAGGCGGGAGGGCCGAGGCCGAGATGGAGAGGGCTAGAAATTCGGACTAGCTCAGATTGGCTGCTGAGAAGATAGCAAACGCGAGCGAAGATGTGCTCAAGTTAGCCCAAGAGGCGATTGCCAAACTGGAGGCTGAATTGGAAGAATTAAGGAAGGCGAAGGAAGCAGCCGACTCCGAGGCTTCCAAGGCGTACGAGGCCGGGCAAAGCGCTGCTCTCGAAAATTATGCGGAAGAAGTCCCCAAATTCAAAAATCAGGGATTCAAACAAGGCTGGCTCAAAGCCCTTGTTGCTACTGATGTGATATCGGCTATGCCGATTCCATACGAGCAGGTGGATGTTGAGCCACTAGAGTCTGACTCCGAGGATTAATTAGGGCGACACTTTAGTTGTTTTTGTTTAAGGATTTTGAATGTATTGTTGCAGTTTTTCGTTTAGTAGTTTTTATGTGTAAAATGACTACAGTTTTTTTAGTTTTTGCTAGGCATCTCCATGTGAACTTGTAGCTTTTTGTTTAGTAGTTTTCATATGTAAAATGGCAACAGTTTGTGCCCAATTTACTAATGAAAATTTCATTTGCACTTTGCTATTATTTGTGCTTGATTTTGTTACTGATGAATGGTATTGTTTTCCGCTAGCTTGGATAAAGCATTCGTGTACACTTGCCGATTAGATGACTAGGCAACTTAGTAATTTATCCTCGTCGAATAGCGGAATATTATTAGTTCATGGAGTGGCTGCAGCATAAATCGATCAGCATTGGGCTTAGATCTTTGGCCTGTCAGATTAATAAATCCGCCTTTGCCCCAGCCAAAGTATGAACTCCAAAAAGTCGAATGTCATTAGTTCATGGAATGGCTGCGGCATGAATCGATCGACATCGGGCTTAGATATCTGGCCGATCAGATTATTAAATATGCCTTTGCCCTAGCCAATGTATGAACTCCAAAAAGCCGAATATCATTAGTTCATGGAGTGGCTGCGGCATAAATCGATCAGCATCGAGCTTAGATATCTGGCCGAACAGATTAATAAATCTGCCCTTGCCCCAACCAAGGTATGAACTCCAAAAAGACGAATATCATTAGTTCATGGAGTGTCTGTGGCATAAATCGATCGGCATCGGGCTTAGATCTTTGGCCAATCAGATTAATAAATCTGCCCTTACCCCAGCCAATGTATGAACTCCCAAAAACCTAATGTCATTAATTCATGGAGTGGCTGCGGCATAAATCGATCAGCATTAGGCTTAGATCTTTGGCCGATCAGATTAATAAATCTGCCCTTGCCCCAGCCACGTCAATCGGCATCGGGCTTTTGGAGTTTAGCATTAATGAAATCGCCTCGGGGGCGCTGCATGCATTAGGAATAAATGGGGTGGGTTCTTCGCGCCAGTGATTCCACTCATAGTGTTCAGACTTAATTTAAACCGGTTTGTTGCGGAAGGTTAGATAAATGCGAATGTCAAATAGACTATTTTTCAATAGCAGAGGAAAAGGGCGAACATTGGCTGAGCTTGACACTGAAATGAATCGTAGCAGCGAGCCCACACGTACGGGAGGTAGGACATCCAAGGAACGGGAAAAAGTCAGCCCCGATCACCCCAAAAGGAAAAACTGCAACAAGGAAGCTCTCCGCGACCGCGACCGCGACTGCGACCACGACCGAGAAATGAGCTCGACGCGGCGCCGCGACCGTTGAGTTTTGCAGTTTTTGTGGGAAATAAACTGATGACGGAGGTGGATTCTATTGTTAACGACCCAGGTGTAGCAGTCGAGTTTGCTCGACAGATTTTTCCACCAGAAGTCCAGCAGTCGATGGTTGGTCGACAGGATTTCGAAGTATTTCGAGAGGGCATCCATGGAGCAGTGAGAGGGCTGTATACCGCGAATGAAGTCGGCATATGTCTGCGCGCTATGCGGTGGGAAATAGAGAAGAAGGACGAACGAATTCGAAACTTGGAGGCTCGTGCTGAAAAGGCCGAGCGCGAGCTAAGGAAGGCCTAAACTATCGAGCCGCATATGGCCGGACAATCCAACCCGGTCATGGATCAAATAGTGACCCAACGGCTATTAAGCCATGCAATTACCGATCGAGATACGTCAAGTATGTTCACAATTGAGAATGTGAAGGCCGCGGCCTATGAACGAGGCTTCCACGATGGCCGGAAAGTCGAGATAGAGAACACCAAGGAGAAACTCGCAGAGGAGGTATGCCGATGTGAGAATTGGGGCTTTAGGCATGGGTGGATTAAAGCTCTCCAAGCCGCAGAAGCACTCCAAGGAGCAGGGGCTGAATCGGCGTCGCCATTGTATCAACGGTATCACTTCCCTTTTGGCACTTGCAAAATTAAGAAGAGCGATGACAAGGGTGATGCCGAATAGAATTGAATATACTGTAAACGCTCCAACAAATTGGGCATCAGCTATGTATCTATTAGTTAATCTTAATAAAATACTTTGTTTCAAATGTTTGCGTTTCATTTTGAATGTTTGCATGTTTAAATTTGTTTTATGCGGTTTGCGCCGGCTCAACTTAATTAAGCATTTCATTTTGCATGTTTGTATGCTTTAATGTGTATACGGTTTTTGCCGGCTCAACTTAACGAAGTATTTCGCTTTGAATTAAGGGCGCTCCGAATTCAGAGTCTTATTCGGCCCAAGCATGTTATGCACGGCTGGGGCTCTGAATTCGAAGGCTTTTTATCTACGAAGGACACTCCGAATCCGGAGTCTTATTCAGCCCATAAGTGTCAAATGAATGGGGCTTCGAATCCGGAAGCTTAATCGGTCCAAAGGTGCCCACTAATGGGGCTCCGAATCCGGAGACTTGGCCAATCGTGATACATGAAGGGTGCTCCGAATCCGGAGGCTTAATCGGCCCAAAAGTGTCGCGCACTAATGGGGCTCCGAATCTGGAAACTTATTGTGGCCAATCGTGATATCCACGAAGGGCGCTCCGAATCCGGAGGCTTAATCAGCCCAAAAGTGTCGTGCACTAATGGGCTCCAAATCCGGAGACTTATCTTGGCCAATCATGATATTCACAAAGGGCGCTCTGAATCTGGAGGCTTAATCGGCCCAAAAGTGTCGTGCACTAATGGGGCTCCGAATTCGAAGACTTGTCTTGGCCAATCGTGATATCCACGAAGGGTGCTCCGAATCCAGAGGCTTAATCGGCCCAAAAGTGTCGTGCACTGATGGAGCTCCGAATTCGGAGGCTTTTATCGGAACACTTTTGAACTGGATTTCGCAGTGAGTAAACAGGAATCTTTGCATTACAAAAGTGGAATGTGTACTTGGTGAACCATTCAAAACTAGTATCATTCCCCATAGGTCGGGTTTAATGATAGAATTTACGCAAGTGCGTTGAATTCCAAGGTCGTGGCAGACTCCTTCCAGACATGTCTTTGAGTTGATATGCCCCTACTCCTGCGATCGAATCAATCTGATAGGGGCCGTCCCAGTTAGGACCAAATTTTCCATCAGCTGGTTTCCTGGCAGTTGAAAGTACTTTCTTCAGGACCAACTCTCCTAGTGTGTAGTGGCGTAGCTGAACACGTTGATTATACGACTTAGCAAGCTGCTGCTGGTTCCGTGCCATGGATGCAAGGGCACGGTCTCTTCGTTCTTCAATCAGAATCAAATCCAAGGCCAGCATCATGTCATTTCGACCCATATCAAAAACTTTTGATTTCAAGGTTGGGAGGCCAATCTCCAGAGATATGATTGCCTGGGTTCCAAAGCACAAAGCAAACGGCGTTTCCCCAGTGGATCGCCTCGGTATAGTTCAATGAGCCCACAATACACTTGGCAATTCTTCGACCCATTTGCCTTTAGCTTTCTCTGTCCTCTTCTTGATACTGTCCAAGATGGATTTGTTAGAGGCTTCGGCTTGACCATTGCTTTGTGGGTAAGCCGGAGTGGAAAAGTAAGGCCGGATACCATAATTGTTGCACAGCTCTCGGTAAATGCCACAATCAAACTGGGTGCCGTTGTCTGAGATAAGTGCTCTTGGAATGCCGAATCGTATTATGATATTTCTCCATACAAAGTGCTTAACATCACCATCTCGAATGTTCATTAGTGCCTCCGCTTCGACCCATTTTGTGAAGTAATCTATCGCGACAATAAGTATCGCTTGTTCCCTGGGGCCCTCAGCAATGGTCCGACGATATCAAGTCCTCATGGTAACGGCCGGGATCGTGATAGGGCTTAACTCTTCAGCAGGCAGATGGGTTAATGGGGAGAACTTCTGGCACTGTTCACATTTTTTCACATAACATTTGGCATCAGCTCTCATTGTCGGCCAATAATACCCCTGTGTTATAGCTCGATGGGCCAAAGAGCGCCTGCCAGAATGGGCACCACAGCTACCTTCATGTATTTCAGTCAGGAGTTCCTCGACTTTAGCCGGATGAACGCATTCTAGGTATGGACTAGAAAGGGATTTTTTATAAGGCTTTCCTTGCAGATCCAAGTAGTATCGCGGGGCTTTGTTTTATAGCTTATGCGCTTCTTTCTTGTCCACTGGGAGCTATTCAGAAGACATGAATGCAACAATGGAGTCCATCCAACTCGGTCCTGACTCTATGACATTAACCTGGACTTCCTCAGAAGGGCCAATGCTCGGCTCTAGGATGAAACCAACTTCAATGGTCCGTTTAATCTCAAAGTTGATGGCAGAAGCTAGGCAAGCCAGGGCATCTGCATGTGTATTCTGATCATGGGTTATTTGGTTCAATTCATGATGGTCAAATTTTGTTAGCAATGAATTTTCCATTTTCATGTAAGCGGCCATACGGTCGTTTCTTGCTGCGTACTCCCCCTTTAGCTGATTGATCACCAATTTTGAATCGCAAAATATAAGCAGATGCCGAGCACCTAGGAGATATGCATTCCACAAGCTGGTTAGCAGGGCCTCGTATTCGGCCTCATTATTTGATGCTTCGAAGCCGAGTTTGATAGCCTGCTCAATTATTGCCCCATCGGGAGCCATTATCACTACTCCGGCCCCGCTGCCGTGTTGATTGGACGATCCATCACAATACAACTACCAAATGTCCCCAACATAAATTCTCCAGTTCAGCTTAGGTTGAATTTCATCAGACTTGAAGTCAGCAAAACCCCCCAATGAATTCGGCCACAAAGTCGGCAAGCACCTGTCCTTTGATTGAGGTTCTAGGCAGAAACTGGATATCATACTGGCCGAGTTCAAAAGCCCATTTTGAAACGCGCCATGATGCTTCTGCACTATGGAGTACCAACCGGAGGGGGTGGTCCGTAAGTACCCCAATGGTATGCCCCTGAAAGTAATGCATTAGCTTTCTTGCTGCTATGACGAGGGCCAGAATGAGTTTTTCTAACGGAAGGTAGCGTGTTTCGGCATCAACCATTGCCTTGTTCACATAATACACTAGCCGCTGCTCCCCTAGCTCTTCCTTTATCAGTACGGCGCTGACGGCCGGGTTGGAAACTGCCAGATACAAAATGAGCGGGTCGCTTGCCGAAGGTGTTGTCAAGAGTGGAACTGATTGGAGGTAGGTCTTGAGGCCGTTGAAAGCGGCTTCGCACTTGGAGGTCCATTCAAAAGCCTTGCCCTGCCGTAGAGTGTGAAAGAATTGTCAACAGCGATCTGTGGACCGACCGATGAACCTGTTGAGTGCGGCGGCCATCCCCATCAACTTTTGAACCTCTTTCACTGAACGAGGGGAGCCGAGCTCCAAGATTGCTGTGATTTGCTTCGGGTTGGCTTCAATTCCTCGGTGGTTGACAATATAACCCAGGAATTTGCCAAAGCCGATCCCAAACACACATTTGAAAGCGTTCAGCTTCATTTTGTATTTGCGTAAAATGCCGAATGTCTCTTCCAGATCGGCTAGATAAGTTTGCTCTTCTTTGGATTTGACCACCATATCGTCAATGTACACTTCCATAGTGCGGCCGAGCTGCTCTTTGAACATGGTAGTGACTAGTCTTTGGTAAGTTGCCCCTGCATTCTTCAGCCTGAAAGGCATAACCTTATAGCAATAGGTTCCTCTTAGGGTGAGGAATGCAGTTTTGTCTTGGTCCTCCGGATGCATGACAATTTGATGGTAGCCTCTGTAAGCATCGAGGAAGCTTATACGCTAATGGCGTGCCGTCTCATCTATAAGTTGGTCTATTCTGGAGAGGGGAAAACAATCATTGGGGTAGGCTTTGTTTAGGTCCGTGAAATCAACGTACACTTGCCAAGTCCCATTTTTCTTCTTCACAACCACAGTATTAGAGAGCCATGTAGGGTAGGTCACTTCCCTGATTGCCCCGGCGTCAAGCAACCGGTTAACCTCTTCAACAACGGCGACAGTGTGCTCTGCGGCTAATCGCCAGCTTTTTTGAATGATCGGCTTGCATTTAGGGTTAACATTTAAACGGTGCTGTGAAATAGACAGATCTACACCCGACATCTCATATGGAGTCCATGCAAATACATCAAGGTTGCCGAGCAGGAAGGAAATCAGCTACTGCCTGTCGGCTTGATTCAGGGAAGCGCTGACCATGAAGAACCTGTCTGGGTTTCCGTCAATTTCAACTCGATCCAGGGCCTCCATAGCCATTCACTTGGGAGCCGCCCAATATCGTCAAGGCTCTCTCAGTCCGGCACCTCATTAGAATTCACTTGCAACTCTTTTGGCGTCTTTCTATCAAGGAGATAACATGCTTGTGCCAATTTCTGGGAGCCATGGATTTGCTCAATGTTGCGTTCTGTCAGGAAGCGTAGCAGCTGATGATAGGTGCTTGGCACGGCCTGTATAGTATGCAACCAAGTTCGCCCCATGATGAGATTATACGGCAATGGCAGCTTGACGACCAAGAATTCCACATCCACTGTTTGGGAGCCCGCTCGAACGGGTAATGTGATTTTTCCCAACGGGTATTCTGGATTGGCGTTGAAGCCGAATAATGGATAAAGAGTTGGAGAAAGGTCCGATTCGAGGAAGCCGAGTTTGGTGAATGTCTTGTAATACATAGCTTCCGATGTGCTCCCTGGATCAATGAGTACGCGCTCAATGGTGAATCGATTTACGTGTAACTCAATTACTAAGGGATCAATGTGGGGAAGTGTCACTTCGGCCAAATCTAAATCATCGAAAGCAATGCTCGCAGCTTCATGGGGCCGTTTAGCCAAAGTGAGTTGATTTTGAAGGTTGGGATTCGACTGAATCGTATGTACAGCGAATGACATTGGCAGGCTGTATATCATGTGGATCACGCCGAGCGGAGGTGAATCCGGCCGTAAAATTATTGCTTTGGTTGAGTTGCCTTTTCGGATGTACTGTTGTAGCCGACCATCTTGTACCAATTCCTCTAGGTGATCCTTTAATGCATAACAACTCTCAGTATCATGGTCGTGATCCTTGTGATACTCGCACCGCCTATCCCGTTTTCTCGTGTCGGGAGGTCCCATCATTTTGGACGGCCATTTGAAGAATGGAAGGTGTTGGACTTTGGACATAACCACGCTGATCGGCTCTGACAACTTAGTATATTTCTTGTCTGCGCGCCTTGTGCGCCTGCTATTGACTTGTAGTTGTTCATTGGCTCGATGGGAGTATTGGTCGCTTGATCGGCGAGAATCCCGTCTCTTGTCTCCTTTAGCCCGATGCCGTGGTTTAGGGCTCTGAGGTGGTACAGAATTTAACGGCTGAGCAATTTCAGAAAGGGCCATCTTGTTGGCCATGTTTCCGGCTTTAACCCGTAAGGCGTCATCTTCCACTTTGCAGTATTCCTCAACTTTCTTCATCAATGACCAGACTGTTTTGGGGGGTCTTCTAGTCAAGGAACTGCGGAGAGCACTATCAGGATGCAAACCCATTTTAAAGGCGGTAATGGCCATGGAGTCATTGCAAGCATCATCGACAAGATTAAAGCATTTCCAATAGCGCGCCGAATACGCTCGTAAGGTTTCTCCCGGCTAGATCTGCATTGCCCAGAGAGAGTCGGCTTGTTTCAGCTGGACCTCGTTGCTGATGAACCTTGTCCTGAAGGATTTTTGGAGTTGGTGAAAGCTCTTGATCGAAGCCAGCTCCAGTTTATAATACCACCTGACAACCAGTGGTCCCAAAATGGTCAGAAATATTCGACACATGAGGGCCTCGTCGTCTGCATGGAGCGTCATGGCTTGCTTATAATGGCGGATGTGATCGGTGGGTCTGATTTTCCGTCGTACAAGGTGAATGACGGTGCTTTGAACTTTTTGGGTAGCACGGCCCTAGAAATCCGTCGTACAAAGGGATCATGCTGGTCTTCTTCGTCTAAACTGTTTCTTCTTTACTTATGCCTTATACGTACACTCTCTTCGGAGGAACTAGTAGCTTCGAGTCAACCCTTCTTTTTGGGCTCCGGGGATAATGAGTCAGAGTCACTGTCAGTGTCTTCTTGTCGGGCTCGTGGTTGTTGACCACCTGCCCTCAGAGGTCGTTCCGGATCTTGGCGTACAGCTTGCTTGGACTTCGCCACTTCCAAGGCCAAATCCTGACGGAGACGTTCGTTCTCAATGATCATGTTCTCCAACCCCTGTTCGTTTTGTTTTACTTGCTCCATAATCGCTTGCATTGCCTCATGTGCTGATATCAAGGGTGAATCGAAGTTCAAGGCCCTTCTTGCGGTAATGTTCTCTAGCCCAAGCATATTACTTGAAATGGTTTCATCTTGCGGCGTAGGGTCGACAGCGGCTACCGGAGGATCTTCCGTCACGCCCGCCATGGATGTGCTTGAATATTCCCACAGACGGCGCCAATTGTGAGGAAGTGGTTCTGGAAACACTCTTTGGATCCAATGGGCACTTGAGATCCTCAACTGGTAACCTAAAAAAGAATGAACACTCTGGTCGGGGGTGCCGGAATTAGCACTTTGACAGATAAGTCAGTATATACTCTCTCGATTGCTTGTATTTTAAGTTAAGCGTACTAGTTCTCACATACCTCTTTCTGGCTGATGTTCTTCTATTTATATCTTTTCTTTCTTGGGCCTCGGGGCTGGGCCCACTTTCAATTTGCTGTATAACTGTTTACTCAGCTCCTTTTGCTGCAAGTCGCTTTCCACTCGGCCCCTTACTCAACCGGCTATTTGGCCGAATAGGGTAGGATTTAAATGTGTAAGATGGGGCTGAATGCGATGTATATATTTCGACTCTCCAGGTCCAATTATTCAGCCTCTTTACGTCTCTCAATATTCGGCCCCCACAAAGCTCATAATGTCTTTTTGAGGTATCTCTAAGTTACTCAAGTACTTCAGTTGTAACATTTCAATTGTGGTAGCTTCTATCTCGTCCAGATTACACAATAGTCCTCCTTTGATGTAAAGTTTCTTTAAGTTGTTCAAATTGTCAGACCTCAACCAACTGGGTGTATCTATCTCAGGAAAACACTCAAGCTCTAGTTTTTGTAATGATGAAGGAAGTTCCAATGAAAGAGGAAGTTCTGGATCATGCTGCTCAGTGAATGATCTTGTTAGTGTTGTCCGCTTGGCAAATAGTTATGATCTTGTTAGTGTTGTCCGCTTGGCAAATATCATGACCAAGATATTTTCAACTTCTGTAGGGATTTTAATCTTTGTAAATGACGAAGTTGCAAATATGTTGGAAATTCTTTCATAGTCGTGGATATGCTTAATTTTTGCAGCTTTGACAATTTTGTCAAATCATTGATAGTACATGACTTTCTGTCCTGGGAATCTCCAACAATAAATCCCTTAAGGACTTGGAGTTCAGATAGTGCACCAAGCCCCTTGGGCATGTGATCTACAGGTAACACTCAGATATGTCCAAGTGTGTCAAATTCTTATGCAAGCCAATCCAACCTGGAACCACCTCAAGATTGTGACATGCTTTGAGATCCAAAATCTCAAGATCAGTCAATTGTGAAAGAACTGAGGAAGTTCTATAATGAAAGAAATTCCTCGAAGGCTAAGAAACCTCAACAGTGCCATATTCTTGAGTACATTGCGAATTTTGATGTCTGTGACTTCAATGTGATGTATGACTAAGTTCTGCCACCTTCCCAAGTAAACAACTCTGAAATAATTGTGATTGAATAACCGTTCAATCCTGCTATCACCAATAACCTCACCAATGTTGAGGAAGCATATTGGAGTAACAACAGTATCTGAATCCATAGTACGCACTGGTGCATACAAGTCTAAAGCAGAACATATGCTGTAGGGCATCCAGTAGCTATCGATGACCAAGCCAAAATTTTTGTAGATAGGCTCAATGAAGCTGCTTTCAGTAAACTGCTCCGATAACTCGTAGCCACACATTTGGGTGTGTTTGATGTGGGGGATTAGAGGGGGGGATTATTCACTGTTTGGATTGCTTATCCGAAGGAATGCATAGTCCATCGTTTGTTTTTTTTTTTTAATCCGCCGCACATAGAGTCCGGCCGGACTCCTCATCCCCCATATGGGGAATTATACTATCCTAGTGGGGGTGTGGGACAATTTTGAAGGGACTATTTGCTGCTGGGATTAAGTGGTAAAATGACTATTTTGACTCTCTACTATTTAATTATGTATTATATTTAGTAAAATTCAATAAAATTTAAATGTCTCAATGTTAAAATAAAATAATTTTATTTAACTTTTTATTGATGTTTTATTTTAAAATTTTGTTTATATTTTATTTAATTTCATTATTTAAATGTTAATGTATGTTATTTAATTTCATTGTTTAATTATTATTATTTTTAAAAACAAATTTATTTAAAATTTTAATTAAAAAATAACATATATTTTTATGGGATTTTTATTGAAAAATCCCATTTATGAGTGTTTTAACCCAAGAAGTCCATGAAGGAAATTTATATTCCTCTTAATCCTATGTATTTATAGTTTTATTCCATAAAGTCATTTTTCTTATTTTACACTACTTTTTTAGACTATTATACCCATATATTTAATATTGTTATATATTACACAGAAAAAAAAAATAAACACTATCATTATGTTTTGGTAGTTCCCCACGTTGTTTGTTATGCAGTTTCAATGTTGTTGTGAATTGATGTGTTGTGTGATTCTTGGTTGGGTTAGGGTTTCTCTTATGTTTGAAGAGACGAACAGTGTGCTCTGTATGTTTACATTTTTGCAGAGTCAAACATTGATCAGAGGAGAGAATGAGTAGTGCTCTGTTTGATTACATTGTCTTAAGGTTAGTATGTCATTTGTGATTAGATTTATATAAAGGGTTGTATGCTCTGTTTTTTGCTTCCACTTCATTTTCTAGAATTAATGGACATGCAAGTTTTATTTGGTTGTATGGGGTTATGGGTTTTGGCTGGTTATGGCTCTGTGTTTTTGAATGTGGTGAATATTCCCATCGCATTAAGAATGTGAATGTATATGAATGATTGTATGATCTGTTTCTTGCTTTCAACATCATTATCTAGATTAGATTTTGGTTGGTTGTATGGGGATATGAGTTTTGCCTGGTCATGTGTTTGAGTAATGTCTCTGTTTTTTTAATGTGGTGAATATTCATATCGCATGAACAGTATGAATGTTCATAAAGTGTTCAATTTTGGGATTGGCTGTGCAAATTATAGACTTAGTGATAATTTTTGCATGATGTCAATGTTCATATACAATTGTTATGAACCTTTTTGTGGTGTTTGTGTGTTCATAATGTGGTTGTTCACTTCTTTATTTTTATGTTTTTGTAACAGATGAATACCTTTATGTTGTTGGTGTGCTCATACGCATGCAGTACTACTGTAATAAATGTGGTGTAAACACTGTCTTATACACGTTTCGTGGACTCTGTGTGTGCAAAATGGAGCGAATTATCTGTTGATTGTGTTTCATTGTTCTATCAACTACTTGGGATTAATAGGTGTCATTTGGACAATGATGATGAGTTTCAAAGTATGTTATTACTTACCAAATCAATGGGGGTTCAACACATAGAAGTTGTCGTTGAGTTGACAAGTGAAGTTGGTCAGTCTAGTAGCTCCAGTTCGTTGCGTATGAGGGGTGGGGATGAAATGGATGCACTCCAGAGATTTTGCCACCATAAAGAGAAAAAATTGTTGTCAGCCCCTTGGGCCGATGGTGTTACACACGTGGAACAACGATTTGTAGAAGGTACTGAAGAATTTTGTGATGTTTTATGTAAGTATGCAATCCAATGTGGGTTCCAATTTAAGTATGTCAAGAATGAGAGAGTGAAAATTATTGTGGTATGTGCGATACATGAGGATAGGAGTTGCTTGTGGGCTATACATTGTAGAGCACAATCAGCAAAAGGGGTTTTTCTATATTAAGAGGTTGAGTAACGTACATAGCTATGGTACGGATGTTTAGACGTCGAAAAATCCAAGAGTCAGTTCTGATTTGGTATCGACTATTATCTCTGAAATTGTTAGGGATAAGCCATTAACTCGCCTGTGTGAGGTGGTCGGTATTTTGAAGCGGGACTATGGGTTGGATGTAAGTTACCATGTTGTGTGGTTAGGCGTGGAGAAAGCAAGGGGAGTCATTCACGAGGATCACTCATTATCTTTTGACGAGTTGCGATGGTATTCAGATACTGTGATACGTTCTCGAGCACTCAAAAGTTTATCAGTTTTTTTGTATCATTTGCGGCATGTATTTCAGGGTTCAATTTTTGTCGACCATTGTTATTCCTTGATGGGACATTTTTGAAAGGAAGGTATAAAGGTCAACTACTTGCCGCAACGGCGAAAGATGGGAACAATGGTTAGTATTTATTGGTTTTCAACTGATGCAAATATTTACATTACATGACATTAGGTGTTAATGTGACTATTGACATTTTGTTCAGAATGTAAATATTGACATTCTATTCAGAATGTGAATATTGTCATTGATGTCACTCAATAACAAGTGAAATAATAACATGTTATTATTTACAACATGCCTACAAGAATTCACATATATGCAAAACAAAGTAGTATAATATTGACATGATGTAAATGTTCACAGTACCTGTTTAATTCATGTTTTTAATTTAACACTTTGTTGTTAATATTCACATTGGAATATTGTGTTCATGTGTTCGATGTTGTTGTGTTGTATTTGTCCTAGGTTTATTTCCTGTAGCATTTGCAATTGTTGATTGAGAGACCATGGCCAATTGGTCATGGTTCTTGCACGAGCCTGGGAAGGTTGTTGATACTAGGCGACAAATTACGTTCATTTTTTATCGTAATATTGGGCTATTAGAAGCGATGCCGAAGGTATTCCCATTAGCTCACCACGGTTATTGCTTACAGCACTTGAAGAACAATTTAAGGGACCAGATGAAGGGCATTGATAATCAATTTATGGACCACTTGGTTAGCAGTTTGGGTGATTGTGCATATGAGCCAACTGTGGTGGGTTTTCATAAAAAACTTGAGAAATTAAAGGAAAAGGGTAAGCAACAAGCACATAATTTCTTCAAGGAGTTAGCACCTGAGCACTGGGCGAATTCATATTTCAAGCAGGTTTATACGCTTGATGTATATCTAATGTGAAATTTCATATTCAGGTCAATAAAATTAATTTCAATTATTGTGTAATGTTGTTATATTTTGTAGGGGCATGCGTTATGGGGAGATGACATCCAATATAGCGGAGTCGTTTAATAATTGGATCAAAGAAGCACGTAATCTTCCTATCACTCGGACGGTGGACACTATTCATACTTAGTTGATGCGGCAAATGTCGGCGCGGGGAGACCAAGCGAATAAGTGGAATGAGCCTATTTGTCCTACATTTGAATCCATGCTTCTTGAGTCGTTCAATGAAAGTAGGTCTTGGTAGGTTAGCAAGGCTAATGAGGATGTGTTCGAGGTTCATTCAATACCATCTATCACGGTTGATATTGCAAGGCATACCTGGGCTTTATTTCAATGGCAAATCAACAGGTTCCCATGTGACAATGCTGTTATTGCAATTCAGAAAAGTCAGTACAATCTCAACGATTGTATTGAACATTATTTTCATGTTGAGACGTATCGTGCAGCATACTCAGGTGTCATATTCTCTATACCATCAGTGGAAAAGCCGTCATTCGATCCCACAGACTTCACTATGTACCCACCAGCTGTGAAAAGACCACCCAGCAGGCCAAAGAAGAATAGGATTCCATCAAGGGAGGAGAAATTGAAGCAAATAAGGTGCAGGAGATGTGATAAGTTGGGAAGCCACAATCGGAAATCATGCAAGGAGCTGATATAGGATGTGCAAAGTTCATTTCAACATTGTGCGCGGGGAGGGAGGGGGGAGGGGGAGGGGGGATTTATTCTTGTTTGGAATAAGATTACGTTTTGCGTGACAATGGGCATAAAGTGTGTTGGAATCAAGTTCGTGTATTTTCCAAACATAATACTGTATCTTTTCTAATTTCCATAGTATTGATTTGTTTATCTTTTTGGTTTGTTATACCTAAAATAGTGGCATTGTGAGTGGTATTGTTTAGCAAAATGAGATTTTGTTGTGTATATTGTGATGCATGTATGTGTGTGGTGTGAATATTCACATTCTTATTACCACTGATAGCATCATAATAGTTAACCTAAATATTTATATCACAGTAACCATTCACATTATCATATCATTTGATGTGAATATGCAAATTTGTATTATGAATTGTCATTGTGAGTGTTGTTTTGCTAACAAAATGGGATGTTGTTGTGTATATTATGACGTATGCATGGGCGCGGTGTGAATATTGACATGCCTATTACCATTTACAACATGAAAACATATGATGTGAATATTCACATCATCTTCAATATGTTATTTGATGTGAATATTCACATTCTTATTACCATTGACAGCATCAAAGTAGTTAACATGAATATTTATATCACAGTAATGATTCACATTACCAAATAATTTAATGTGAATATTTAGATTTGTATTACAAATTGTCATTGTAAGTGTTTTTTGATAGAAAAACAGGATATTGTTGTGTATATTACGATGCATGCATGGGCGCAATGTGAATGTTGGCATGCCTGTTACCATTTACAACATGAAAACATATGATGTGAATATTCACATCATATGTAACTATTCACATCATCAAATTATTCGCTACAAATATTCACTTATGTGTTAAGAAATATGATATTCACACCTGTCACATTGTGTTACAATAATATTTTAAGCAATATTCACATCCATGTGAATGATCAACACGAAATAGGCCTCAAATTGCATATACATATATTGAATGAAAAATTGAAGTACAAGCAATGATATAGAATTGATTTACACTTAATCTAGTCTACTTCAATATGTCAAAACTATTGATACTAAATTATCTTAAATGTGGGTAACAGTTAAAGGTGGACACCCCCCACCTATAGGTTTTCATATTGCATGTCTTTGTGTGATTTAGGAAAAGGTGTACTAATGAGTCTATTATTTGACACCATTCAAAGCGATTAAGGTTGTCAAACAATTTCCTCACAATATACATGCGACCTGATGATGTAACACACTGCGGGCCCGTAATCCACCCTGAAAATGTAAAGTTGTTATTGTTAGAATTTGAAATTTAGGTGTGTATAATGGTTGTGGAAGATGTGTACAAATTGATGTGAGGCTTATGATTCAGATGCTTGCTGAGGACAAACGTCTACTGATATGATTGGTTGTGATAGATCTTGGCCTGATAACTTGGACAATAGTGGTGATGATGGTCCAATAATGCGCACCACTGCCTCGATGTAGTCCCTCTGCCATGTGGAGAAGAATGAAATTTCATATTAGGCACAAAGTAACATAATGCATACATCCAAGTTCCAATATTACATATCATGACAACTATTATATGTGGCAGCCACTTACGACTATTTGTGCTTGGTCAATAAATAGGTCATGTATACAGGGTCTTGGTCGTAATGAGTTATAATGCCTCCATAGATTGTCTTTGATGTTGTAGACAATGATTGTCCAGTGGAAGTCGTGGTGTATTGGGAAAATAAAATATCTCTGACCTTGATAGTTATTGACATGTATATCAATCAGTTTATTTCTCTTGTGAAAGGGGTACTCTTGCATGATTTTCTGCACACAATGGACATATAATTATGTACCAAGTATTTATATCAATGTTCACTATTAAAGATACGAATGTTCATATCTTTAATTTGTCAATCAATCATATAATGTATTATGGTTGTGAATGTTCACATTTGTTAACTTCTTAACCAGTTATATAATATTGATGTTAACATTCACATCTGTCTAGCATGTAAGTCAATAATATAATCACACAATGTTGAGGTGAGCATTCACATCTGTTCAATATGCAATTCAAATACTATTCATGTGAACATTCACATCAGCATTGTGCATAAACAAACCAATAGTCTAGTTGTTACCAAACATGTGCTAGTGAAGATGAATGTGGAATCCTCCAAAGTTGGGTTGACCAGCTCTTGTAGTTCGAGTAGTATTTCGCCATATGTATCTATCACCTGCACAAACAGAGGGATGGCAATACATTATTTCTAGTGTCTATACAGTGTGTCTGTGTGTATGTATGTTTTGTAAAAATTTGCAAGTGTCATACGTTGTTGTATATTGATTCTTCCTTGATGATGTGTATGATGTCATCAAAATACATGTTTCTAAACTTTGAGTCCCCTCGCTACACAAGCAACCTGTGTATTGTGATTAAAAAAATTGTGAATGTTAACATTGCACAATTATAAAATGATCTAATCCATTATGTATAGATGTGAAGCTTCACATCATCATTAAAATAAATACAATCTTAATATGTATAATCACTTACTCATTACCGCCATTCTTGTACAAATTTTGGACCTTTTGCCTGTTGAGTTTGCTCAGGTTGGCCCAAACCTTCATTTTGTTGGTCAATTTTAACTTCTTAGATTTTATTGGGTGCTTTGTTTGCGGCTTTTTGTCCACATCTTGTACAATGTGAATTGTATGGGATTGGTCTTCAGCTCCCTCTTTCTCTTTTTTTTGGCCAGGCAGGTTGCGGTATTGAAAGTCTGCCAAGCGGTGTTCTCTCCATACCTTCTGCTTAATACGCTTCACCGTAGATGGTGGGTTGAGAATGTCTTTTAGAGGTGCAATGGGATGCTTCTTAAGGCTGTCATGAACCTTTTGTGCTTTGACTTGTGTGATAATATGGATGGATTGATCATCGTAAAGGTTTTGAATAATCATTTTTTCTCATTTTATGTTGATGACCAATTTTGTCAACTACTCAATTTCTACATCCTTCCGCTCTATGCAATTCCTGATCTCGAAGTCCACATTGGATGGGCCCAATTAGTCGAATAATTTGGCTTCAAGTACAATGATCACCCTTGCCCTCAACTTCCATGATTCTTCCAATTGTTTGTATTTTGCTTCCCATTACCGTACGAGGCCCCAAGATTTTTGGTTTTCTTCTATTAGCATATCCATGATGTCCAGTTCACTTGGTTGTGCTACGATGATACCTCTCTCAGCATTGGGGTTGTTAAAGCTGATATTGATGTCATCACTAACATCATTTAGGTCAATTGCATCCCCAGAAATTCCATCGCTGTTGTTACTTCCTTCATTGTCTTTGCTTTTATCATTGTTGCTTTCTTCTTGTTTGGGTATTGCACTCGATGAATCCGTATGTTTGGGCTCCACCATCAAACTGGTATGATGGTACATCTTTGCTTCTGTTGGAGATGCCATCAGCTCGCCACCATATACCTGGAATTGGAAACGTTATGTTAGTTCCATAGTTCATTGTGTCAGTACGTAAATGTTCACAACATTTTGGGTTGTACTTTTACCTCATTTAAACCAAGCTTCGGCAAAGATATGAACTTCATGTTGGTATGTAAAGCTGTGAGGTCCCACTTCACACACCGAGGAATGGCATTGGGTTTGCAGGGTTGTAAGATGGTTGTGTGCTCACACAACCAGTATTGAAACAAATAACAAACATCACTGTTGATTTCAGAAAAATTAACACTTGCATAAATGTTCATATCAGTAAACAGTGTTGTCAATGTTTGCATCAGCAGCACACTGATGTGAATGTTCACACCAGTGTCTACTGATGTGAATTTTTACATTAGTACACACTGTTGTGAATGTTCCTATCATTGCACACTGATGTGAATGGTCATACTAGTGTCTACTGATATGAATTTTTACATCAGTACACACTGTTGTGAATGTTCCTATCATTGCACACTGATGTGGTGAAATAAATGTTTGTGTCAATACACACTGATCTGCATGTTCACATCATTGATGTCAACCTTGACATCATTGCCTACCAATGTGTGTGCTATATTTGTCTTGGTGCCAACATGAGCAAAATACTGTTGTGAACATTCACATCAGTGTGTATTAATGCCAACATTCGCACTAATGTCTACCAATGTGTGTGTCACATTTGTTTTGTTGCAAACATGAGTGAACAAACCCTGTGAATGTTCATATTACATATATAATAAGATTTATAAGATTTACCATTAACAACATAACACATTCGGTGACTCGTCCTAGTTTTCCCCAGCCTTGGCCCACTGACCCCATGAGAGTTGCCTGGATGCTATCAGCCCCGGTCATACTCGAGCGTCTTGTCTAATGGGTCCATGTATGAATAGAACGCCCATCCAATTGTTTCTCCTGATGTGGAAAAGATTAGTTTCAGCAATGCATACATGCAAACTAATCTTGCAACCTCTTTGTTATCTTGTTTCTTCATACCATTTAATGCTTCATTCAGAATTTCACGTATTTTTGTTGCACTTAACCGACTGATATCCTTGCACGTTCGGTGTATGATGTCGGTCGTTGGTTTCGCACCATAAGAGAGGTCCATTTGCTTGGTGTCACAGTCCACTCCAAAAATAAGTGATACATCACTTCTAAAAATCTGAATGTTCTTCGCCCCAATGTAAAACCTCCCACTGGATGGCTTGAATGTTTGCACAATATGTACAATGACATCATCGTATTTCATGCAACGATTGAGGTCAAGTTCATCATTTATTAAACAATCAAATAGGGGCCAAAATGGTGTTCTCCTAAGGCATTTCAATTGACCATTTTTAAATTTTATACCCTTCTTTAGTTTCTCCAATCCAATGATATTAGACCGGTAGTTGACCTTTTTCATGTTCACTTGTTCGGGACTAGCGGTTTAATCAGGTTTACCTTTGACATGGGCTTCCTTTCTCTTTCTTTTGCCATCAAATTTACGGGAAACGCTTGTTTGTTCAAATATAAACAAATTTAACGTTACTATTAATAAATGAATAGTGATAATAACTGTAAATTATATGTCATGTGAATAATGGGATGATCATGGTGAAATATTATATGAATAGCTGGTGTACATGTTCACATGAACAGGTTATAGCACATGACAACCCAACATTAACATAAGGAGGGGAGAACAGTCACACATTACAACAACAAACTAGCAAAAATAAACATGATGTAAATGTTTGCGATGAGTACGGTCTTGCGTTGTTAATGTTGCCATTGGTTTGTAGTCATTACCAATATCTAACAATCTGATGTAAATATTGGCATTATATACAATGGAATTCAGATTGAACCAAAAAAGGGGTTGACAACCATCCAAGATTAGGGGCTCTACATCAACAAGCAACAATACTAACAACTTTGTCAATATCTACATTATATTCCATTGATAACAGGAGGTGAATATTAACATTGATGTCAGAATGTAATTATTTCATCACCATCAACAACCAATAACATTAACAAATCTAACATTGACACAAGGGATTAGATAGAGAGTGTATTACAAAACAATAACACATGACAATTTAAGACAAACAAGTCATTACCAATATTTAACAGTCTAATGTAAATATTGACATCATGTATAATAGAATACACATTGAACCAAAAGAGGGTTGACAACCATCCAAGATTAGGGGCTCTAATTGCTTTATAACCATCAACATGCAACAATACTAACAACTCTGTAAATATTTACATCATATTCCATTGATGTTAGAAGTTGAATATCTACATTATATTCATAATGTGAATATTGACATTCAAGTATGTATTTACATCAATGTGAATATTTACACTATATTCACATCATATTTGATCACCCTTTAAATATTGTACATATTATGTATAATGGAATACACATTGAACCAAAAGAGGGTTGACAACTATCCAAGATTAGGGGCTCTAATTGCTTTATAACCATTAACATGCAACAATACCAATAACTCTGTAAATATTTACATCATATTCCATTGATATTAGAAGTTGAATATCTACATTATATTCATAATGTGGATATTGACATTAAAGTATATATTTACATCAATGTGAATATTTACACCATATTAACATCATATTTGATCACCCTTTAAATATTGTACAGATTATGTATAATGGAATACAACATTGAACCAAAAGAGGGTTGACAACCATCCAAGATTAGGGGCTCTAATTGCTTTATAACCATCAACACGTAACTATACCAACAACTCTGTAAACATTTACATCATATTCCATTGATGTTAGAAATTGAATATCTACATTATATTCATAATGTAAATATTGACATTGAAGTATATATTTACATCAATGTCAATATTTACACCATATTAACATCATATTTGATCACCCTTTAAATATTGTATAGATTACGTATAATGAAATACACATTGAACCAAATAAGGGTTGACAACCATGTAAGATTAGGTGCTCTAATTGCTTTATAACCATCAACATGCAACAATAGTAACAACTCTGTAAATATTTACATCATATTCCATTGATGTTAGAAGTTGAATATCTACATTATATTCATAATGTAAATATTGACATCGAAGTATATATTTATATCAATGTCAATATTTACACCATAGTCACATCATATTTGATCACCCTTTAAATATTGTACAAATTATGTATAATGGAATACACATTGAATCAAAAGAGGGTTAACAACCATCCAAGATTAAGGGCTCTAATTGCTTTATAACCATTAACAAGCAACAATACCACATAACAATACCAACAACTCTATAAATATTTATATCATATTCCGTTGATGTTAGAAGTTGAATATCTACATTATATTCATAATGTGAATATTGACATTGAAGTAGATATTTACATCAATGTCAATATTTACACCATATTCACATCATATTTGATCACCCTGTAAATATTGTAAAGTTGCTAATATGATGTTTACATCATATTCCATCATATTTCAATTTGGGGAAAAATTGGGGGTTCTATGGATATCAACGATCAGTAATACCAACATTGACAGAGGGAAAAAAAACAGAGTTCATTACCAAATCACAACCACAAACAACATTAATGACAAAGGAATGTAAATTATACATTTGTTTGTTAATGTTATTCATATTCAACAAAAAATCAACATCACCAACTTAGACAAAGAGTGAAAATAAGGAGTTCATTACAAAATGAAATCCAAATATAACAATAATAACAGGGTTAATGTAAACATATACATTTGTGAGTAGATATACATTTGTGATTAGATTATATTATCATTGTTTGAAAAACAAAGAGTGGAATGATGGTGCTTACCTTTGGTCCTCATTGTGGGTGGGATATGCAAATCGACGGTCGGCGAGAACCAAGGAAGAACGAACACCAATCCTTTCGATGTAAACCTTCGCAGTGGTGTGTTAATGTAGAATAGCAGTGGCTGGCAATGGTTGGCGGTGGTGGACGACAATGGTGAGGCGATGTAAAATCTAGGGTTATGGTTTGGGAAATTTTTGGTGCCAACAATGAGTTTTTTTTTTTTTTTGGGGGGGGGGAATGACTGTGTTGTGGAGTGAAGAGATGGAATATGAACAATTGGGTTTTCAGAATGGAGTATGCGCGAGAGAAATGGAAGGACGGTATTTTGGTCTTACTGCACTAAATGGGACCTAATGGAATAATCAAAAATGATTTGGGTTTTATGGTATAAAAGTCTTAGAAATGGGATTTATGAATAAAGTTCCCATTTTATATTTTGATCCCAGGTTCATAGATATGGAATGACAGCTACTTATAACTTCTTTTTTTTTTTTTTTTTTTCCACTTAAAATTTGTAAAAGAAGAAAAACTTAAGCTTTATAATTTGTAGATAATCACCACAACAAAAAACACATTTGGCGACCTAAAAATTTGTCGCCAAAAGTACAAATTTCATCGCCAAAAGAATCGGCGACAAAGTATACAATTGGTCGCCAAAGCCCTGTCACTAAAAGTATTGGCGACAAAATCAGAAATTGTCACCGTATGTAGACATTTAGCGACAAGCAAAATTGGTCACCAAAAATCATATATTTTGTCGCTATAAAATTACAATTTGTTGCTAAAAGGTTAAAATTTGGATAGGTTATGTAGTTTTAGCGACAAATAAATGCGTCGCCGAAAGTACTATTTAACGACAAAATTAATTTGGTCGCTAAAAATCACGTTTTTAGCGACGAGTAAGTTTTGGTTGCTAAAAGTTCCTGGAATAACCACTAACTTTTAGCAACAAAAACACTACCTGTCACTAAAAATTCACTACACAAATTTTGATTTTAATGATTTTCCTGTTCAAAATAATCCAAAACACCTGTTTTCCTGTGCACAATATATACACAAATATAATGTAAATAATAATACACTTGTGCAAGACATTCATACTAATTCAAAATTAATAGCTATGAAAAATCCCAATAAACATAATTACAATTCTCTGACAATCTAAAACATGCATATCAAAGTACTTACAAACTACTAATATCAAACCCATAAATATATTACAAAATCCTATGTCAAAATATTTTCAAAAACACATAACTAAATATTTTGATGCTAAACATTTAATCCATTCCAAAAACACAAAATCAAATCTTCTGATGTAGCCCGAATTGTTTTCCACCATTGCCAATATGTCACATGAAAAAAGAAAAAACAATATTAGATTGACAAAAAAAAAAAAAAATCGATATGAATTTCACAATTTTGATTTTAATTTTGTAACAGGAAGTCCAATCGGGTGTTGTTTGCTCATACAAGTCTATTTAGGCTTGAACAAGTTGTCCGTGCCAAGTTTCAGTGGTTTCAGTGGTCATTTTGCAATTTCGGCCCCCAAATAGGCCTTTTAAGTCTTGTGTTTTACATTTTTTCTTGTGATTTTCTAACCGGAAATCCAATCGAGATCCCATTTATTCCTACAAGTCTATTTAAGTTTGGAAAAGCTGTCCGTGCCAAGTTTTGGTGGTTTCGGTGGTCATTTCAAAATTTCGGCCCCCGAACGGGCATTTTAAGTCTTATGTTTTACATTTTTTCTTGTAAGTTTCTAACCAGAAATCCAATTGAGGTCCCGTTTGTTCCTACAAGTCTATTTAGGCTTGAACAAGCTGTCCATGCCAAGTTTCAGTGATTTCAGTGGTCATTTCGCACTTTTGGCCCCCGAACGGGACTTTTAAGTCTTGTGTTTTACAATTTTCCTTCTAATTTTCTAACCGGTTATCCAATCGAGGTCCCGTTAGTTCCTACAAGTCTATTTAGGCTTGAACAAGCTGTCCGTGCCAAGTTTCAGTGGTTTCGGTGGTCATTTCGCAATTTCGGCCCCCGAACCGGCATTTTAAGTCATGTGTTTTACAATTTTCCTTCTAATTTTCTAACCGGAGATCCAATCGAGGTCCCGCTTGTTCCTACAAGTCTATTTAGGCTTGAGCAAGTTGTCCGTGCCAAGTTTCGGTGGTTTCGGTGGTCATTTCGCAATTTCGGCCCCCGAACGGGCATTTTAAGTCTTGTGTTTTACAATCTTCCTTCTAATTTTCTAACCGGGGATCCAATCAAGGTCTCGTTTGTTCCTACAAGTCTATTTAGGCTTGAACAAGCTATCCGTGCCATGTTTTGGTGGTTTCGGTGGTCATTTCGCAATTTTGACCCCCGAACAGGCCTTTTTAGTCTTGTGTTTTATAATTTTCCTTCTAATTTTCTAACCGGAGATCCAATAGAGGTCTCATTTGTTCCTACAAGTCTATTTAGGCTTCAAAAGGCTTTCTGTGCCTTGTTTCGGTGGTTTCGGTGGTCATTTCGAAATTTTGGCCTCTGAACGGGCCTTTTAAGCCTTGTGTTTTACATTTTTCTTCTAATTTTTTAACCGGAAATGCAATCGAGGTCCCGTTTGTTCCTACAAAGTCTATTTAGGCTTGAACAAGCTGTCCGTGCCGAGTTTCGATGGTTTCAGTGGTCATTTTGTAATTTCGGCCCCCGAATGGGGTCCACAAACCCACCTAAACTTGGGGGACACTATCCTCTCTTTTCCTTCCTTATTTCCCAATTTTCTTTGCCATTTCTTCTTTTGTTTCGTCACTCATTTTTGAGTCATCATCACCCCCAATACACATACCCTTCCCAGAAGTCCTTTTCTTTTCTATTTCATTGTACACTTTGTTGCATCTCATAGTATTACTCAGTTATCAGTTTTGCATGCAAATAACATTATGTTTATCCAACACCATTATATAATGCTATCTAGTGAGAGAACAGTGATTAAAACTATGTTAGATAAGAGGACTACATGATGATAAACAACCACAAAAATCCACCAAAGCAGTTACAATCTTCAAAATGAGCAAAAGTACCTTGCATATTACTGCAATGTTAATGGCATCCGAAGGTCGAAGATCAAAGCTAACACTCTCCGTTTCATTACCCAACTGAGATTTTAAATAAAAAAAAAAACTTTATCAGTTAAATATTACTATTAAAGCAAGTTTTATGGAAAATATTAGTCAAACAAAATACAGGCTTGTAACAGGAATATGCCTTTGTGAGGTATAACTGAGCAAAATATGCTTCATGTACCCTCTTGGTGACTCGAACAACCTTCACCTGCATAAGAAACAAAGAGTTATATCAAATGGAGGTCTTATAAAAGAGAAATCAAGGTATGAAAAGATAGAGGCATCGCTAATCATGAGAAGTAATAAAAGCAAATCCAAACTTACTGCATAGCCCATCTTGTCAACCATCTCCTTTACAACTTGATACATAGTGGGCCTAGCCTGAAAAGTCATTGACAATTGGTACGTTTTAAGTTAACACAACAATTTAGATGGGAAAAAAAGTTTCCAAAATGAAATACGACAACTTACGATTTGGACATTGCGGATAGCTGCCATGAGCAACACACTTGGCATCTCCACTACAATTAAAAGCAAATCATTAATTGAGAGTTAAAAAAGGAAAAAGAAAACAAGGTTAAAATGTGCAATCCTAAGAGAATATTCTTCATTGTAGAAAGTATAAAATGTGATATGTACATACAAACAATTATTGGGAGGAGAAAGCCAGTCCCATCTTCTATCTTCAATACAATAGCAGGATGTGGAGCATAATCAGGCAGATGTCCACCCTAAGGGTTGTTATGAACACATCTTAAATGCCTGCCATCTCTCATCTTAATCATAAAACCATCTGGGCCACTCTTCACCTCAACTACATGGGAAAACCATAGAGACATGAGCATCATTGA
This sequence comes from Camellia lanceoleosa, assembly GCA_025200525.1. Taxonomy (NCBI): domain Eukaryota; kingdom Viridiplantae; phylum Streptophyta; class Magnoliopsida; order Ericales; family Theaceae; genus Camellia; species Camellia lanceoleosa. Next base: position 131,229,338 of record CM045769.1, on the reverse strand, counting down.
GGTACGATGCATATAACTACAAGTTACAAACTTTAGCAAGTAGTGAAGAAGTAAACAGCCCAACAGCACACTGCTTAGAGCTATAGAATTTCGGACAACGTGATCATAGTCATCATCCATTGACAATAATACTATAAGGGATCCATAACTGTAGAAACATGCATGTTGCACAAGAAGGTGTGTTATTAAAAACTGAAAAAGTTATAAAAAATTAAATTGGGAGTAACATGGGAACAATTTAGGAATGAGAAAAAGTGTGACAAAGCTTCAAAACAGTGTTCAAACCAAATGGGCTTCATATAACAGTATATGTAGATAAAGAGGGGGAAAAAAAAGTAAGCTACTAAGGCTAGGTTGCAAAGTATATAAAGAGGGGTGTTGAGATGTATGTATTCTATTCCTCCAAATTGAATAAAGGAAAAATGGCACAAAAGGATGCTTCCATGTTCTATGCTCTAATAGAAAGCAAAATGACAAAACACAATGCATGATTAAAACGATGCTTAAAGGAACACCAAAACGATGTATTGTGTTTACATTTCTCATTTTTGGCAAGAAGTGATATGACAATATTCCGGATACTCTTAGAAGTGAGAGTTTGATGTTTCAATTTTCTGTGCTCTAATACAAAGCAAATGGCAAAACGCAATTTTCTTTTAACTGAATTATAAGCAAATGCTTTTTCCAAAAGCAGAACCAAACAAGCCAAAAGAATTGCATTCAATGGCATGGAATTTAAGAAAATACACAATTAACGTACGTGCTTCAACTACACTGGAGTTGACATAATCTTCATCATTTTCATTGAAATTCTCTGCCATACTACCGTTACCATTGGAAGATGAACTGAAACTACAATGCACCTTCTTGCACTGTTGCACATGTAGTTGATGACTCACATTAATCCTAGCACCCATGATTCCACTGAATCCCCAGAATCCACTTCTAAGAAATTTAGCCTTCAGTAAGGGCCCATTAACAGATAGAGTGCAAACTCCAGTTTGTTTTGCTCGGAAAAAATTCAAGAAGAACACAAAAACAATAATATAGTCTAATTTAAAACTCTTAATTTTCCTTTGCAAGACCTAAGCTACAGTTGTTTGCTATTTTTTTTTTTTTTTTTTCAAGTTGGTTTAGGCATATTATCAAACACATGGTGAACAATATATGGAAACCAAAACATCTCAATCTCTTAGTCAAAGATATTTGCAAACACATGGTGGATAAAGCATCTCATACCCCCCCACCTCCCCCCCCCCCAAAAAAAAAAAAAGATATTTTCAAACACATGGTGGATAAATCTGCAAGGAAAGAGTAAGAAACCAAGCAAATATGAGTGTTATATCACTGCAAGCAGTAGCATTATACCACCCTTACACACTTTTAATATATGTTATATATATATATATAAATCCTTGAAGACAGATTTTAGGACAACAATCTATCATATATTTATCATATACTCATATATATATATATATATCTGTCTTCAAAATATCAGAGAGAGAGAGAGAAGTGAATGCTGTTGGTGGAAATCAATCGGTGGCGAGAGAGAGCGAGAAGAAGAGAGACGAAGACGAAAAGGAGGTAGAGGAGGCGGTGTGAGAGAGGGAGAGGGAGAGGGAGACATACCTCTGTTTTGCGCCGCTTGAGGCTGTGGATTAAGAGAGAGTGAGAGTGAAAGTGAGAGTGAGATGGAGAGGGAGAGGGAGAGGGAGAGGGAGAGTTAGGGCTTATTTGTTTATTCAGTAAAAGGGTCGGTCCAGTCTTAATAAAAATAAAAAAAATAAAAAAATAAATTGAAAAATGCAAAACGACGTAGTTTCGTTTGCTTAGTTATTGGCGACAAAAATCCTTCGGTCGCCATAAGTACCGTTCATCTTTTCCGCAACTATTTCATTTCTGTCGCCAAAACTTTACAATCGGCGACCAAAATTTCGTTGCTATATGTTAATTTGGTCGCGAAAATATTTTTGGCTCTCCCGCCCAAAAAATTAATTTGGCGCCAAACCTTTTAGCGACTAAAAATCTTAACTCGTCGCCAATAGTGTAATTTTTGGCAACTAACAATTAAATTGTCGCCGATTACATAAAATTGGCGACTAATTTCAGTTTGGTTGCTAAAAAATGTCGCCAAAAATGTTTTTTGCTGTAGTGAATTGTAGTTAGTATACTGCTATAATAAAAAGTGTTTTGAAATCATAAGAGGGGCAATCGCCCCTTATTACTCTCTAGGTCCATCCTTAAATATATATGCCTTTTTATTTATTCTTTTTCTTTGTATTTAGAAGGGTAGTTTAGTTATTATAAATTTTTCATAAAAAATAATTTTAATTTATCACCAAATCTCATTACTTTTGGTGAGAAACATCTTAAGAGTTTTTTTTATCTCACTACATCTCATCAATTCTCAAGAGTTTTTTATTTTTGGGAAATTTGGCTATAAACCCCCTTTACCTTCCTTTCATTGTTAAAAGGACTAAGAAAAAAAATTATACTTTCTAAACCCCCTCATAATTATAAAGTCTTGCATAAATGACAAATTTATTATTTAAATATTTTATATGACTATTATACCCGCTCTCTTCCCCACTCTCTTCCTTTCCACAGATGGCCTCTTCAAGAAGACCGGTGAGTTCTGCAACTTGTGCGGCACCGAAGCCGCCGTCATCACCTTCTCCAACGCGGGCAACACCTTCGCCTTTGGCAACCCCTCCGTCGACTCCGTCCTCGACCGTTACCTCTCCATGACTTTATCATCCTCCAGAGCCTCCGCAAGCTTCTCTTCCCTCTTTCGACATAGGGTTTCAACTCAAATCTGTGCACCATGAACGATTCCAATCTCTAATCTCCCGAGATCGACCTACGTGAACCGTTGTAGAATCGGCGAATCCCTCATCAGCAACCGTTGATCAAACACAGTTCCTGCAAATCGCACTGATACATATATATATATATGTTTTGAGTCTTTAAGATCAGAGATTTGAATGATTTTTTAGTAGAAGAGAGACCTGTTAGATCAAGTTTTCGACAAAGAATTCGAATTGTGAAAGAGTACAGAGACAAATCGCGTGACTGTTCAAAATTTTCATATTTGAACATAGTTCTTCAGATTTTTCATATATATATATATGTGTGTGTGTGTGTGTGTGTGTGAGAGAGAGAGAGAGAGAGAGAGAGAGAGAGAGAGATTTTTCATTTGGATAGTGTTGTTAAGTTCTTAAATTGATCTATTGATGAGTTGTTACTATGCTCTCTCAACTTTTTGTTGTAAAATTGTTTTTGATTTTGATAAATTTTTGTGTCGTGAGTGAGCAATATGGATTGTGTATATGTAATAGATAACAGAGAAGCCAAAGAGGTGATACGAAAGAGGCAAGTAGCGTGAAAAACAGAAGAGCGATGGTTGTGAATGATCTAATTTCATTTGATAGAACCAGAGTAAAATTTTACTCTGGTTCTATTGCTCTGTTTTTTTCATTTGACAGAACCAGAGTAAAATTTTACTTTTATACAGAGTAAAATTTTACTTTTAGCTTCAAAGTCTCACAGTTTACTTGTTTTTCAAAGTAAAATTTTACTTTTATATAGAGTAAAATTTTACTTTTAGTTTCAGAGTGTAAAATTTTACTTTAGTTTCAGAGTGTAAAATTTTACTTTTATACAGAGTAAAATTTTACTTTCATACAGAGTAAAATTTTACTCTGAAATACACAGTGAAGATGGCTTAATAGGAGAGCTGATAAATATGAGAGTAATATAGTAAAAGAAACAAGTTTTAAAATATTAGGGGGTTTTGAAAGTACTTATATAATTCTTGTCCTTTTAAAAGACAAATTAGATAGTGAAGGGGCTATCACCAAATCCCCCTTTATTTTTTATTTTTTTTACCAAACCACTCAATCCATCAACGTCAATCATGTGTAACAAATTTAACTCCAAAATCCAAATGTTCCCATAAAATTTTTTAGGGGTAATTGTATTCAAGTAGGACAATGAAAAAATAACTGCACTATAGATAAAATATTTTTAATATAAATTTGATATATAAAAAAAAGACTTACACCATATATAGAAAAGATTTGTTTCTCATGAAAATAAAAATATTTTTTCGTATCCATAAATTTAAATAAGATTAATTATTCTAAACTAATCACCATCTATATTATGTTCTCTCATTTTTGAAATTTGGTCAAACAAATTCAATCACATCGTGCCAGATGACCGAAGGCTTTGATTTTGGTTCGTTCTGTAGTGGTAGCGAGAGAAGTTATTTGGTGATCTTCAAATATGGCGAAGTGGTGCTCAACTCATCTTGTTTGTTTACACAACTTTTTTTAAAATTGAACTGTTTTGAGAACACTTTAAAATAGTTAAAAAGTCATCACTAAAAAGTTTTTTTTTATTATTTTATACTTTTTTATCATCTTTTTATAAATTAAAAAAATTAAAAAATTAACTGTACGAGCACGAAATATTCACCACAAGTATAATCCTGGTAACCAAACTTGCGATCTTTCAAATATCATTGTTTCCCCAGAAATCACAAGAACGTGAGATTATTGGTGGGTGTGAGCCAAAAATCACCTCCCGATGCTTAAGCTAGCACTCAATATCAATATGGGGGAAAAACTCTATGAATTCAAGAAATGCATTACCTGATATTAGGTTAGGCTTGAGCTTTTATAAGTTTTGCATGATAGAATCATATAGTAGGACTCTAATTCCTCTTCATAGAGTCCTCTTAGGAATCACATTAATGTTTATCCTTTCACAACCTCTCCACTAGCGTTGAGATAAAACAACACAACTTTTTAACCAGCAACCGAGCAAACCAACTACCCAATTGCTCTATCCATGGTCCAAGCTATAGAAATTTCGCGCACCGAGCAAAGCACGATCGTCATGCTATCCCAGCTCAATGCGCATTCAACATTGCACACTGCCTTGGCACAAGTTGAGGGCTAGAGAAGGCTAAGTTTGCGTGGTCAAAATAAGAAGTTTGTCTGGTTACCTCCTTTTTGCATGACTTACAACCGTATAGTCCAAATTGCATGACTTACAACCGTATAGTCCAAAACCATAGCTCGACTTAGAACAAGGGGTAATTTAGCCATGTCCAAATATCTCGGCACAAATTCTCCTTTCAATTGCCCCTTAATTCCATCTACTTGAGCATGATTGGGATTAGGGCTATGCAAATACTGCTCAATCTGCTAAAATCGTATCCATCCGCACCGCTATATCCACTAATCGCGGTTTAAACTTTAAAATTTATAATTCACCTTCGAAACCACTCTGCTCTGCTATAGTTTATACATATATATCTTTTAACCTATAATGAAATATCAAAGTAAAAATGAGTGTGAAAGAGATTTAATATATGAAATTTATTACAAATTAGTAGTTATATATATGAAAAATATTATGCAAATTAATGTTATATATTATGCGGCTTGATAATTGGTTAGAATATTTTTCAATCTGCCAATCCGTCCAAAATTACTCAAACAGCAATTTGCCAATCCGCCAATCCACCAATCCGCTATTCGGTTTATAATTTTACTCTCAAACCGCCCGAACCACACCGCGCACATCCCTAATTGGGATCACCCTATTCAACCGAGATAAATTATTGCCGTCTCAAAATCTGGCTGGTCTAAATCATTCTGGCGCGCTTCATATAAACTGCTCTTTTAGCACCACCTCTAGTCTTGTATACGTGGCACCCTCACATTGGTTTCATGTACCTACCAAAGCCATCGCGCACCTTGCTTGTAGCACTTGTACCCTTTTTAAAACTTTTGAGAAGTGTATTCGAATCCTTTATTGTATTTTGGGGATCTTTGGTGTTGTTGTATCTTGGTTTTGGATGAGTGAAAATTGATTTAAACTTGTTGGGATTGTTCGTTCATGGTTGTTTACGTCAAAAAGTTCCTTGGGAACTTAGAAATTCTATTCTGGGGTCGACACCAGCCTTCTTAAGGGTCGACCCTTACCTGTTGGTGAAGTTTCTGGAAGGGTCACTGGAATTTAGGATCGACACCAGTTTTGGTGGTGACGACACCTACCTCTTGTTGCTGTCTACAAGGGTCGACACCAGTCTGGAAAGGGTCGACCCTTATATATTGCAGAATCCGTGTGTTAGTTGTTGGAAATTAGTGTCTACCCTTCCTGTCTAAGGGTTGACCCCCTTGCTTACTGCCAGATTGCCTTTTCTACCTAAAGGGTCGACCCCTCTGCCCGAAGGGTCAACCTTTGCGTGTTTTTTTCAGAATTTTGGAGTTCGAATAGGCCCTACTTTTTGGGGTTTTGGACTTATTCTTTTTTCATTGACCTTAGGGCTATACTCTACTACTATAAATAGACCCAAACCACTTTTCTCTCATTACTTTTTCTCCTCTTTTCATCTTAAACCGTGATTTCTCTCTTCACTCTCTAAAACTTGACTTTTCGCACCTAGATCTTTAGATCTACTCACCTAGAGTGATCTTTTCACCATGGTCCTTTGAGAAAGATTGTAGATCTCATCAAGGGCTTCCTTGTGGTTTGACTAGTTTGTGGTTTCGTTGCCGATGAATTTTGGGTTGTCAACTCTTCACTTCGAGAGGTAGGGATTTCTTTGCTCCTTTTCAATACCTCATCTATAGATAGATATATGGTAGATTTTATTGCATAAAAACGATATTCATTATGGATTTTTTTGAAAGCCATGAAAGGGGATCTAGAGTTTGATATTTGTGATTGGAGTTGTTAAGTTGTTTGTTATTGGGTTATTTGGAAAATGATTTATTATGTTTGTGAAGAGAGGGAGGAAAGCCCTAATTTAAATATTACTGATATAATGGATTTAAAAGGGAGAAAGTTGAATAATCTTTATATTTTGCTAATATGGGTTGTATAATTGTGTTTATATCAAAAGAAAATAAAAGGAGAAGTAACCACGGTGTTGGTATTGTTTTAGACTAATCATGTGAAGTTGAGTTGAGTTATGGTTTTGATACCAATGAAATTGGTTTGTAAAATAAAGAGGATGGATTTGGTTTTGGTTTTGTAAAATGATGAGAATGAATTCTTAGAAAATGGTTGGAGTTGTGTGGATTGCAAAATAAAGAAAAGTTGTCTTTTTGAAAGAAAATGAAATCATCACCCTTTGTAAATTGATAATGAACTTGAGGTCGGATTTTGAAACCTTTACATTGTTATCATTGTTAATCATCACCTTTATCATTGTTATTGGACTAAAAGTCTTGCAGGAATTGGATTTTTGTTTTCCTTTCGTATGAGATGTAGAAATGGATAGATATGAATGTAAATGGTGGAGTTGGATATTTGTAATCTCTCACCTATAAAAAGATGGATAGTTTATCTATTTTGGAGATTGTATATATGTATAGAAATATATGTTTTGGGCTATTGGTGGAGGATATCTATGACCGTTGTAGAAATTGCATGTGGACTAGGTGAATTGAAATTAATCCTTCATTGGTTGTCATTGAATATGACTATGTTTATACACATCGTATATGTATGATTAATTGGGAGGAGAAAGGGGATGTACTCCATGTGTGATTATGTGTTTATATACATTGTGTATGTACGAATGATTGTTTGGGAGGAGAAAGATGATGAACTCCATTATAATTAAATTAGCTAGAGTGTCCTGGGTGAAAGTCCCAAAATTATACATGGGTCCCGTTTGACGGTTGCCCGCAGACAAAATATCCGTAAAATGGAAATTGTAGCGCTTGTATAGCCTACGTTTACATGGTCCCGTTTGACAGCTGCTCACGGACGAAATATCCATGAAAGAATACATGGGTCCCATTTGACGGCTGCCCGCAGACAAAATATCTGTAAAATGGAAGTTTGAAGCGTTTGTGTACTGTTTATGTTGATTGAGAACCACTGAGTTGTAGCCTCAGTTGGGTGTCTAAAATGTAATGAATTGGCTCATGAATTGAGATGAAATAAACTAACTTGAAATGAATTGTCATGAAATGAAGTAAGACTAAAATGACTAAAGGTGTATCCTTGACTTGGCATTTTGTTATGGAAATGTGTATCCTTGGCTTACCGTGCTTAAGGCAGGTAGAGCAGAACTTGTTTATCATCACTGTCTCAGTATATCTACGTATATTACGGGTTATGATCGTTATGGTTCTGGAAGGCCAAGTTGCCTCATTTGTTGAGTAGATAGTTGTTGGTTGCTTGTTGTTTTTCCCTTTATACAAAATGTATATATGTAAAGACATGAATGTGTTGGAAATGGGCGTAAGTACTGTATTGAGATTGTGAATAATGTGAAGGACATCGGATACTTGTGAACATGTTTCAAAAACGCAAATCAGGTGTACGTCCGGAAAGTGGAAGAAAACATAATGGGCTTTGTGAAATTGTTTTCAGGAACTTGTTATTGTCATATGAATTTTGAAAAAGGTAACACGAAGAAAGAAAAGTAAAATGCTTATGTTATTGAACAAAATGAATGATTTTGAGAAAAGTTCCTATATAAGTATATTTCTGTATAAACCGTCATATTATGTATATGATATGATTTAAAGCATTCATGATCATAGCTATCTGTATATTGTTATTGTTTAGGATCATATTGGGATCCCTACTGGACTTTATGTTCATCCCACGTTGTTAATCCTTTTTCAGGTGAATGTCGAGAAGGATTTCAAAATTGAGGATCTTCTTTATGTGTTGGCCACGGGGCCTTTTATTTGTAGGTGGAATGCCATTGATGTAAAAGGGTTAAACCCTTTCTTTTAATTTAAAAGATGTAAGCCTATGGGCAATTTATTCATTTTTATCTCATGTTGCATTCATTTCATATTCGAATGAGAGAACCTTTAATAATAATACTCGTTAATGTGTTAAATTTCTACGCATGATCTCTGAAATTCTGTTATAATGAAGGATTTGGTAATGGTATCTATTGATCTAAAAAGTGGGGCGTGATATTGCTTGAAAATTCAAATCATCGCACCTATTTACCTTCTATATATATAATCAATACATACAGCCTCAAAGTCCTCAATGTTTATCTTCCACTTCAATTGAAAACCCCAAAACCAGAGCATTGCTTCTTCAAAGTCCCTCTTTTCGAACAAAGATCTGAGTATTTGACTTGCAATATCTGCATCATCATCACCAGTGGAACATTTTCATCAATTGAAAGACGGTTTTCAACCCTAAATCGTAAGTTCCCCATCATTACCATTGTTATTCTTTATGCTCTTGTTGTTCTTAAGTTATAATCACATTAATTATTCAAAAAACTGGGTTTTTAGTCCAAATAACTACCAAAACTTGGGTAAAACAAAGGCTAAAACTGAATTAAGGGATTAAGCTACCCTTAACACCCCCCATTTCCTAGCGCACAGTCAAATTTCTAAGATGAACAAAGAATTTGAGCAACACTGGGCAAAAACCTTGTTTTTTATTTTAAAACACAAATCAATTGAGCGAACTTCATGGTTTTAGCAACTCAAAAACAAACCGAGCTAAAATCAAGCTCTTCACGTGCAATCATGCTAAACCAACCAACCAAGAGAAAATCAAGCTAAAACCCAACGCAAAACACTTGCCCGAGCTAAAACTCTCAGCCGAGCTAAAATCTTACTTGTGCACTTCGCTGAGCTAAAGCCTTGCTCATAACAAATCTTAATTGTTCACCGTGCAGAATCCTAAGCTTGACCAGGCACACCAATACGCTGATCAACGATCAAGGGCCGAACAAACACAACATGCAGCTAAGTCGCCCTACGCTTCATCATCACCACCTCTCAACCTCACCACTGCTATCGAACTCCATCACCACCACTTTTAACCCATGCCATCACCATCCTCATCCCCGTAATCACCTCCTTTAACCATGAGCTTTGCTACTATTGTCGCCACCGCAAGACCACCATCGCCGCCGCCCATCTCTGTCAAACCTAGAACCATCATTCACAACATGTTATAGGTGAAGATGAAGAAGAAGGAAGATGGAAGAGAAAGAAACAAAAGAGATAAGTTTTTGGAATTTTTGAAGTTGGTTTTTGGGCTACTTTCCACCTACTAAAACCATCCATTTTGAGGAGTAAAAAAGTGAGGTAGCGTAAGATGAAGTAGGAAGTGAGGTGAAGACATTGACAAAAGAATGAAGTAAAATAGTTCAGAATCAAGAAAGTTATGGAGTCTGAAAGATGGTTCGAAGAAAAGTCAGAAATTGGAAGAAAAAAATTATTTTGGTCAACTTTCGAAGTTTAGACAGCATGCAAAAGAGATGGAATAAGGCATATGAGGAATGGAATGAAAACTAGGCCATGGAGTAAACCCAACGCCGCAAAAATGAGGCAAAACATAGTTACGATGAGGGAGATACAAATGTTTCAACAAGTAGGTTTTAATATAAAACTTATGTGTGCTGCTTAAGGAAGAAAATGAACGAAAATTGACGGAGGGGGCACATTGAAACACGGATGGAACTTCAGAGTTTAATTTGTCAAAATTAAAACATTAGGGTTTAAAGTGAAAAATACGCAAAACCCTATCAGCTTGTTTGTTTTCGGTTCTCCAAAAACACTTTTTAGAAAATTTTACTTTCTTGTTTTCCGTATTTTTTTTTGGTTTTATTGAATTTTTTAAATATTTTAAGAATTTTTTTTTTAATTTTTAGACACACCTAACATAAATACACATAAAAAGTATAATTTTTTTGAAAAAATCTTTTAAAAATTCACTAAATACCAAAAATACAAAAAAAAAAAAACGAGAATTCAGTATATTTTTCGTATTTTTATGTGTTTATTAATTTTTTAAAATATTTTTTTCACAATTTTTTTACTTTTTAGATATATCTAAGTAAGATGCATCTAAAAAAGTAAAAAAAAAAAAAAAAGCTTAAAATTTTAAAAATATTCACTAAAAACAAAAAAACACGAAGAACAAAAAACTCAATTTTCAAAAAACTTAATCCAAAAAACTCAAACCAAACAAATAATTTTTTTTTTTGTAATTTATATTTTTTAAGTATATCGAGATTAAGTGAATTTAAAAAGTAAAAAAAAATAATAATTAAAAATTTTCAAAAAATTATTAGAAATACAAAAAATTGAATTGAAAACCTAAAAAGTTATTTTTGAAAATTTTAATCAAAGAATTATGTCTGATAAAAAGAGTGGGACACATAATTTTAAATTATGTGGTGAAAAACGGTAAAAGATTTTTGTGGTTGAAAGAAATACTATTACATGATGACTAAAGACCACTTAATAATTTCAGTAATGATAGAGACCACTAAAAAATCTCATCACTAATAGCTTTAATGAGTCAGAAAATGTAAAAAATAAAAGAAAAAAGAAAAACACAAGAGACAATCATCACATCAAAAGGAGAGTCACCTCATTAATGTTCTTCTAGTGCTCTCTTTTTAGTGCTCCCAAGCATTAATCTAATAATTTTTGTCGTAATGCTATCCTTTCATTGGGCCCGTTACAATTCAATCATATAATTTGTTCATTTTGGCTTTTATGCTAGTACTTCATTACGTGGGTGGACTTTGCGTCTAGAATCATAATAGGAACATTTTTGTAAGTTCCACGAAATGGGAACAGGTAAAAAGTAAATCAAGTAACTTGTTACATTCATTTATGCATAAACAAGTGATGTGTAGACACCCCATTTTTGACCGACCTTAAGACTCAGACGTCACCGGTTGAGTGCTCGGTGATGTTGCATCATGTGCTTGCTCAAGAGTTTCAGAGTCGCACAGTCGCCTGCCTCGGACTCGAACCCTTTTCTCTACCTTGTCTCGGTTTTGCGAACCGGGCTTGGTTTTTCTGTTTTTCTTTCGAGGAAGGGTGGTCTTGTAGACTATCTCCGGTGGCCGTGGGCTACTTTTACCGTGGCCGTAGGCCATTTTGCCGTTCGGGGCCGGTTCCGGTTTTGGGGCCGTTAAATTTGTGTGCCTCGGGACCGCCCAACCATCTCCGACTTCTCCGGTTTTGGCGGAGACCTCTGTTTAGTGTTCCGAGGAACACTGGGCCCTGATGCCCACCGCGGCGAACACCACTTAGGTGCGGCGACCCATTTGAGACCGGCTGCGTGATTTGGGCCCCGAGCATTCATTTTGCATCGGCCTTCTCCGGTTTTTGGCATGTGCCTCTGTTTTAGTGTTGAGGACACTGGGGCCCTGATGCCCCTAGCCATGACGAACACTTAGGTGCGGCGACCCATTTCGGGACCCCAAACCGAGCGGTTTTGGTCCCGAGCATTCATTGCATCGGCCTTCTCCGGTTTTGGCGGAGACCCTGTTTAATATTTCGAGAACCACAGGGCCCCGATGCCCACCGTGCCGTGTGCCACTTCGGTGCTCATAGCGGTTTTTGGGACCCCAAAGCGGTTTTGGTCCCGAGCATTCATTTCGCATCCATCTTCTCGGTTTTTGGCGGTACCTCTGTTTTGTCATTCGAGAGGACACTGGGGTCGCGGATACCCACCATTTGCCGAACACCACTTGGCACCCGGACCATTTTGGGATCCCGATTTGCTCGGTTTTGGCCCCAACGTTCATTTCTCATTAGTTTTGTTCAAACTTGGCGGTACCTCTGTTTCAATATCGGGAAGATCCTTTGGGGGTGGGAGGCCAGCGATTATCCCAGATAACGGTTCGCTCCTCTGGAGCCCGTTTTGCTCACTTAGGGCCAATGTTGAACACCTTGGGTATTTTCTTCCAACCAAAGTTACATATCTGTGATGAGGGACACAGGAGGACCCTACCAACTCTTGGTCGGCGAAGCTGAGTTTCATTTTGGGCCTCTCCTTCAAGCTCTATGTTGTGACTCTGCTTGGTGTTGCCAATTTCCGGCCTTGGAACCTTGTTGCACACATCTAGGAGGACACTTTGGTATGGTGGTCGGCGAATTGTGCCTTTCATTTTGGGCCTCTCCTTCAAGCTCTATGTTGTGACTCTGGTTTAGTGTTGCCAAATTCCGACCACAGGGCCTTATTCTACACATGGGAGGACACTCTTGTATGGTGGTCGGCGAAATTTTGAAGTTGATTTTTGAGGTGGTGGCGGCCAGCCATGGTGGGTGGTGGCCGGCCACCTTGAAACAAACTCTGGCGGCGGACCACGCTCGGCTGTTCAATTTGTCCACTTTTCAAAGTGTCTCCCTCATCAGGGGACATTTCAGAGGAAAGATTGGATGCTTTCCTCCTTTTACACCCCATCTTCTTGCCTATTTGAAGGCCCCTCCCTCCTTCTTCAAGGTTAGAAATTTTGGTCTCAAGAACACTTAACCAAATTCCCTCATTTTCATAGCTTTAAACTCCAAAAAGCTTCAAGTGTCAAGGCCATTCCTTCATCAACACCTAGCCTCACCATCCCTACCATCACTTCAGCAGCAAGGAGGTGAATTTCAGAGGTTGAGAAGCTACAAATCAGAGCCAAGAATCAAAGAAAGACAAGTCTTCAAGGGTAAGTCCTCAAAACCAACTTTTAGGGCATTTTCTTGATCCTTTTCTATACTTTAATTGGTTGAGAATTGGGGCTCCGACCCCTACTGATTTTGTGCTTAAAATGAGCCCCTCTACAACTTTGTAGAAGGGCTCAACCTCATTTGGTGTTTGTATACACTAGTTCCTTCAATATTCTTCAAGTTGGTAACATTTTTGCATGCTAAAATTGACCTATTTGTGTGGGTTTTTGGGGGTCCGACCCCTACTGATTTTGTGCTTAAAATGAGCCTCTCTACAACATTGTAGATAGGCTCAACTTCATTTGGCCTTTGTATCTACCACCTCCTTCAAATTTCATCAAGTGTGCCACTTTTGTATGCAATTTTTGACCTATTTGTGTTTGGTTTTAGGACTTCGACCCCTACTGGTTTTAGTCTTATTTTGACCCCCTTTACATGTTTCATGAAGAAGGTTTGGTCATTTGGTGTATAGATTGCATGTCTTAGGTTATACCCTCTTGTGGCTTCATTTTTGCCTTCTATTTCTAGCATATTTGTCTTATGATTTAGAGGCTTCCATCTTCTGCATATATGCTTATTTTTGGGCCCTCTTTCATGTTGTAGAAGAAAATTTTTCTATTTGAATTTTCTATATACTACTTGCTTTGAAAATCCTCTCTTTTACCGTATTCTTGCGAGCTTTTGTTGCCATATCTATGCTTGCATTTTGGCCATGTTTATTACTGAAAAAATTCCATATTTGGGACTGCCTTGCTACTGTTCTTGCTGCCATGATCATATTTTGCATGTATAGCATGGCTATAGGCCATTTCGGGGCTTAATTTCGTACTTTCGGGATGAATGCATGCTTCGGGTGTCGTTTCGATTTGTTTCGGGGCTGTTTTCCCCTTTATTTAGGTGCTGAAATTCCATTACCATGCTTGCATATCATTTCCCGGGCCATTCGTATCATTTTTGCATTGCCTCGGTTTGCGTGCCAATGGGCACGCATTTCGAGGCACCTCTTTTTTATCATTCCGGCAGCCTATGTGAGTGTGGTTGAGGCCCTCTCATGTTGGCGTAAGCCCAATTCGCATTTTCATGCTTGTATGCCATTGCCTCGATTTGCGTGTCATGGTAGCGTTTCGGCGACTTTACCCGACGGCCTCCTATGTGAGTGAGCTGAGGCTCTCCCATGTTGGTGTAAGTCCATCCCGGCATTCCGTATGCCATTTCATTGCATTTCATCATCGCCTCGATTTGCGCGCCGGCGGGCACGCGTTTCGAGGCACTTCGGTTTTATCCGATTTTCATTCTTTCATCATCGCCTCGATTTGCGCGCCTGTGGGCACGCGTTTCGAGGCACTTCGGTTTTATCCGATTTTCATTCTTTCATCATCGCCTCGATTTGCGCGCCTGTGGGCACGCGCTTCGAGGCACTTTATCCGTTTTTCATTCTTTCATCATCGCCTCGATTTGCGGCGCTGTGGGCACGCGCCACGCCGGTTTTTCTCCTTTCATCATTGCCTCGATTTGCGCGCTGTGGGCACGCGCCCGAACCAATTTATTCGATTTTCATTCTTTCATCGCCGCCTCGATTTGCGCGGCACGCGCGTTCGAGCACTTCGGTCTTATCCGATTTTCTCCTTTCATCATCGCCTCGATTTGCGGCACGGCTTCGAGCACGCGTTTAAAACGCCGTTTTATCCGATTTTCATTCTTTCATCATCGCCTCGATTTGCGCGCCTGTGGGCACGCACTTCGAGGCACTTCGGTTTTATCCGATTTTCTCCTTTCATCATCGCCTCGATTTGCGCGCCTGTGGGCACGCACTTCGAGGCACTTCGGTTTTATCCGATTTTCATTCTTTCATCATCGCCTCGGTTTGCGTGTCCGTGTGCACGCATTTCAAGGCACTTCGGTTTTATCCGATTTTGCATCGTACATCATCGCCTCGGTTTGCGTGCCCGTGTGCACGCATTTCGAGGCACTCCAGTTTTATCTGATCTCCATTTTGGTTTCGTCTCGGTTTGCGCGCCTGTGGGCACGCACTTCGAGGCACTTCGGTTTTATCCGATTTTCATCTTTCAGCATCGCCTCTGTTTGCGTGCCCGTGGGCACGCGTATCGAGGCATCCCATTTTTCGTAGCATTCATGTGTATTCATCCCAATATTGAGTTGTGCAAATCTGCTCCTCGGCCATCATGCATCGATATGCGTGATTGGTGGCGCGAGGATCGAGACATGCATATATTTGTGAAATACACTGCTGTGCCCTTTCCTGCTCTCTGTTGCAGCAAAATTCAGAGTTTAGCAACTTTTCGGAGTCCAGCGCGCAATTCGAGGAATATTGCAAACAGAGGCGAATCAGGGCATTCCAGTGGATTTCCGCGCCAAGCAGTCCAGCATACATCATCTATCGAGCGGCGATCCACGGCTTGCGCCCGATTTTAATTCATTCGTAATTAACTTGTTAATTAATTAGAATTTGTATATTTATTTCCGGACTGTATATTCTTTTATTCGGACTGTATATTTATTCGGACCCTCTGCGCGAGGGCATAAATGTAATAAGGGTGTGTGAGTGTGATGTATGTCTTCCAACCCCCATTTCTTTCTCCCTTTTATTTACCCGCTTTGAATGGTTAGATATAGGGCATATTTCAATTAGCATACAGCATGACAGCATGTTTGCATCATTCATCTGTATTGCATGCATCGGGCTCGGCGCATCATACAAACTGCATTTGTATTTCAATTCTAAGTTGAATACATGTTAGCCGTTGCATTTCATATGCCACCTCTAGAATAGCCGAGCCTGCTATAGTTGCATTTTTGCATGTGTTGCATTAGGCATTACATATATTTTAGCATCATGCATGATTCCTAATAACCTTTCTTTTTTGCCTTGGATTACTTGGTAAGTGGTTATGCTTTAGCATCCTTGCATGCGTGTGAGTGTTGCCATGATAGCATGCTTGCCATGAGTCTAAATGCCTATGTGATATAAGCGCCTTGAATGCTGTGGGTGGAGGTTGGGTTATTTGAATTGGAGCAATTCATCGATTGTTTGTTAAGCCCACTAGATTGTGGCAAAATCGTATTTTAAGTCTACTGCGGGTAGCAAACCACCTTTCACAAACAAACATGAGATGTTTAGTTCCAATTGAGACCCGATCTATACTTGTTCTTTGCGAGCATCACATAGTAACCTAGGCTAATAAGGAATAAGAGCATACAATGTTTTCAAAATCGAGATATCATGGTTAGTAGAGGCGGTCTTTGACGGCGAGAGAATGCTCACGATGTGACCTTCCCTAATCGTACCTAAGTTCCCGAGCCAACTTTGGCGATAGCGGACACGTGGCCTTCGGCAGTCGGGGTTTCCTAAATTTCCCATTTTAAAATATTTAGGTGGCGACTCTGTTATCTGGCAAAGCAGTCCATGTTTGGCACTTCTTTCAAAAAAATCTGTTTTCCTTCAAAACGATTTGCCGGATTTGGACTCTTTGGTTCGAGATTGAGAACCGCAACAAAAATCGAGTCCGAGCTGTGGCGAGGTCCCCCGCGGGCGTTGTTACATGATGATACCGCATCGATTGAAGCGGAGGCACCAACATGGCCTCCAAAGCTGTTGAGTGTTGGTCATCATGGCTGTAAGGCTGGTTGGGAGGGTGGTTGGGAGCTTTGAAAATTTCAAATCCACACAAGCAGCAGTTCATGGGAATGATGAATATATCATGGAACCACAAGAATCTACTGGAACACAACAAATACTCAAAAGAAAAATATGAAGTTACATTCCTGCTTCTTCTCAATGGAGATGAAAACAACAAATAGATCAGATCCCTTTGCATCTGCTACTCCACTTGTGCAGAGCTTTTTGCAAAGCAAATATACATTCTCCCCACTACAAAAATAACGTAAAAAACAACCCAAAAAATCTTGATTAAGGAAATACAAAAAGGAAACAGATGAAGGGTAATTCATGGTTAAGCAATTAAATATGGACAAAGAAAATTCAGGATTATATGCTTGATAGAGATCTAGACACTACTAGAAAATTAACTTTTTGCGTCTGTGTTTTTGCGACTGATTATTTGACCGTCGCAAAAAAACTTATTTGCAAAACAAATCAGCCTAACGGGCCCACTATTGGGAACCACTCAGCCTAATTTATATTTTCCTTCATTTTCCCCAAATCTGGTAGTGTAAAACTTGCCCTAGACTCTCATTTCCCCCATATGTGATTTCGCTCGATCGTGTCTGATCTGAGGAAGAGAATCTGATTTTCCTCTCTCAATTTCGCTCTATAGATCACCATGGTCGTCTGAAGAAGAGATCTCCAACGGTATGAACTCTCTCTCTCTCTCTCTCTCTCTCTCTCTCTCTCTCTCTCTCGTTTCAGTGAGTCTCTTCGAATCATTCATTCGTATTTCAACTTATTCATCTCTCTATTTCGATCACTTGAACTCAGTGAACTCACTGTAATTCGTATTCAACTTCTTCATCTGAACTCACTGTAATTCGATCACTTTTTTGTCAATCTATTGATTTTTCCACCAGGTAGTCTGATTCTGGAAACAAGCTTTGGTTTGAATCAATCTGCTACAGGTACAAGCTTCGGTTTCGCCAATTTATTGATTTTTCCTCACTGTAATTCGTATTTGAAGATATATATCTATATATATGTATGTATAACCTTCTTCTCATAAATTTTGATTTCCTTAGCTGTTCTATTTTCGATATGAAATTGAATTTATCTCATGATAGCAAAAAGTATGTATGAAATGGTTGTGCATGCTCCAATTTATCCTTTCTTTTTCTTTTTCTTTTTTAATTTTCTAAAACTATTCTGTGTAATTTTCAATGTCTGGAAAGTTCTTACTCATCAAGGGCCAAAGGCTCAAATGCCAGACATAGTCATGTTCCTACCTTAAACCTTGTGGTTTGAACTGTTACAAGTTTGGAAAAGGAAAAGGAGAGATGGAAAATTGATGGATGGGTTTCTCATCAATCATTCAGAAATCTCGTCATGGAGTCCATCGTGTGAAAAGGACATTTATAGTGTGGTAACTTTGATTTAGATACGATGTGGTTGATTAAGACAACACTACATTTGTTGTTGGATTATGCCATTAGTTCTTGCTTCCTTCTATGTTAATATCTGAGGATCCTCGTGAACTAGTGCCGAATTCTTTCGTGTGTGTTAACAACTTGATACTCTTTGATTATTGAAAATTGGCTTTCCATGTTTAAAGGAACAAATAATTATGTATATACCAACCATCACTAGTAAATTTAGTTCATCAATAATGCTCTGCAGAATGAAGTGTCTCTCAATGTGTCAACTATCTGTTTATAGTTTTGATCAGACTTCAAAACTAGAACTTGAGAGCCACACACATCATGAATGTTTGTTAGTATTGAATTGTGATGTTAGAGTGAATCTTGTGACCTAAGTAGCACAGATACAGGCACGCAACACAATACAACAAAGGCACGACACAAGACGTGGTGACACAGAATCAACGTTTTTCATAAAAACACAGGAAATGATACATTTGGGACACATTAAAATTTTATTTTATTTGTATAAATTTATATATTGAATAATTTTTTCAAAGGTAATGAAAATAATAATTAGAAAATATATATATTACATTAATTAAAATTAAAAAGTCAAGATTTCATAATTTAAATATCAATATATCATTAACGTAGCAATTGCATTATAAAGAATGCAAAACAATTGTAGAACACTAAAATACACAATGTGTTTATCTTAAAAAATGTTTCAAAGCATATTTTGACTACACAAATTGCATTATGAAAAATGCAAAACATTGTTACTATGAAAAGATTCATCACATAGGTCGTGTTCTTAGGGTTCAAGAAGTGTCATCAAAGTGTTCGAGAAATGTTTGTAAAGTATCCGATATTATGAATTTAAATTTCTAATTAAGAAACATTAAAGAATTGTCTGACACTCTTTCAGGAGTATCGTGTCTAATACAAGTGTCCAATAAGGCACCTCATCCATGGAAGTGTCCGTGTTTCTTAGCTAGTGACCATATTGTACCTTTGAAATTTTAAGAGGTGTTCAAACCATGATCCAGTAGCGAGAAAGGTTGGAAATTTTTTATTTGACCTGGGCTGTTCTTTCTTTAGATAGTCATATCTTATCCATGTCTGAAACGTTGATTGTTTATTTCTTTTGTTTCAGAATATTGAAATGATAAGCATGTGGGATATCTAGTCAGACAATATGAAGTTTGTTTCTTCTTCCTGTTGAAGGTTGCAGAGAAAAGATCATAGAAGATAAATCAGACAGAGATGTTTTCATTGTTTTATGGACTGTGGAAGTATATATTCAGTAAGACGGAGTTTCATGTTCTTATTCTTGGAATCGATAAGGCAAATTTGGAAAAGCGATAATATGTTTACTCTTCTTTTGAATCGTTTCATTTTCTATTGGTAGTTTATGAAATGCTATCCTAAGCTCCATTAATCACGAAGATCCAAATTTAGTTAATTTCCTGGTTTTTAATCTATGTCTATGTTCATCTATCTCCTTTTGTCTAGTATTAGGAATGTTTATTTTATTATTGATTCCAAACAGCGGTGATAAAACATCTGTTTAACCATCTATTGGTCCTCTGACGTAACCAACAGAAGGGATAGTCAATACATTTTAGTCTTCACTCTTCATCTATTCTCATGATTATTAATTATTCTAATTCAGTACTTTTTGATTTACAAAAGAACAAAATTCATGCATTATTTATGCATGAGAAATTTTGACACGATGCAGAACTTAGAACTTGCCAGTTGCACTCTAGTCACCCATACTTTACTCCCTTTGGCAATTATACCTAAATATGTTGTGCCTCTGCTTCACCGAAAAGTTTAAGACAATATTCTACCTCCCAATTAGTTTAGGCTAGTCAATGGATAACTCACTTTCTAATTTTTACCAAGCTTAACTTCCTTCTTGTGTGTGATGGTAACTGTTGTTATTTTAATGGCATATATGCCTTTTGAGACAGCAGTTTGTGACATGAGAGTGACACTGCACCCCAATTACAATGAATCTGGTGGCGCAGGTGAAGTCCATGAGGGTGGAAAAATCTTATATCAAGCTGGGTAAAAGGAAGATACTTATGCTCTATTTGGTTCACTGGAATGGATTCTTACTCCTTATGGAATGATGATTTCCCTACCATAGTGAATGATGATTTCATTTGCAATGCATTTTTCATTATTTTTTAGGTCAACCAAACATGGGAATGGACATTTTGATGAAATAATCATTCCATCCCACTTCATTCCACTGAACCAAACAGTACCTTAAGAGTTACTTGACCAAGGGTGAAAGAACTAATTATGTTTTCAATTTTGGGTTAATTCTACATGTGCAAGACCAAGGCATGATCTGTTGAACACCACCTTGGGAGTTACTTGACCAAGTTTGTTGATATGTGGAGATAGAAAAGTTTGATCTATGAACCTTTATGTTAAAATTCTAGTGGAGATTGTATGTAAACCCCATGCAACTTTCATGTTTTGGTCTTAGAAGCATACATCCAACATTTAGTGAATGAAATGTGTACAATTGACTAATCTTATTATTGACTAAAACCATGTCAAGACAAACCTGAGTCTGTATTAGGTTTCTAAGTAGTTGTTGGTATGTTATTTAGCACTTTGACCACATTATGAAATCATGATTAGCATATAAGTGGTGTGAAATAACTGAATGGAGCAGTAGATACAGTAGGTAGAAATCTTACCCATAATGCATATTAACCCATACACTTGTGTAAATTCATAAAAGTTTATTCAAACATGCCTCGAAACTTTATTTTTTCTCTTTCACTTTGTTGTAATTCTTTTTATTTTTTCTTATTAATTTCTTTTGTTGCCAATAAAAAAAAATGCCTTGAAACTTTTTCATTATTCTTGCATGGCTGCATCATTAATTTTGGAAGGTTGAATTTGATGTTCGTCCAATACAAGCTGTTGCAATCCTAGATAGGGTTCTTTGCCATTGAATACCACATGTAAGGTTATTGAAGTAAACTTCTATGTAAGCAGTCTTTGCATTTCAGCATTAGAAAACCCAAACTGCTTGTGGACAGATTTGACCCAATTTGTTAAGAAGCTTGTCTAGGTTCAATCACCAATCAATGAAGCAAGCTCAAGTTTCAGTTTCTAATGTTTAAGAACAAAAAAGTTACGAACAATTTTGAGGTTTGATCAATTAGCTCATCAGCTGTTAGTGATAAAACTAGTGATGCAGCACATGTGAAGATGAAAGGGGCAAATTTGGAATTTTAATTGTGCATGTTTTGAGCATTATTTAACTTAATTTACAATTATTTGAGTCTTTTTATACTTTTAATAAATAGGGTATAGTTATAGATAATTTGGGAATTGTGTAGTTTGTTGGACATGGGTTGTAGGGGTCACCCGTTATGTGTGAAACTGTATTATTGGATCTTCTATGGGGTCTTTAATAATAGTTCTTCATTTCCACTAATTTTTTATCTCTCTAAAATTATAGACTTTACTGGAGAAGTTGAAAGCACAATACTCAAACTTGGAAGGCCTATGCAAGGTTTATGACTTATGTGGAGCACCTTTATTGGTTTGAATATGGATCCCAAGTCTTCTCTTCTCTCTGGTTTCTCTCTTATTTTTCTTTCTTTTTTGCTATAACTTTCATTAGCAAAAATTGAGCACAAGGCTTAAACTTCGTTATCTTACAAATCTTCTCCCCATTCTCTAATTTTAACCCTTGATTCATGACTCTTCCTTGTAGTATATTCTACAACTAATTAAATATAGGTTTTCCTGCATCAAATATATTGAGGTTGATGAGTTCCATTTTGGGATTGAATTGAGGACCAAGGGCCGAGCAGATTTGTATCTACTGCTATAAATATTAGAGCAACTTGCTTCTTCCATAATGTGTTTCTAGTTGAGCATGTATGACCCATATGTGTACACGGAGGATGTGAATAAAAATTTTTGGCCAACTTATGGACTCTGTTGAAAGTAGCTGTGGCATGTAAGAGCATTACAAATGAAACTGAGCAATATATATGTTTATTGTAGATTTTTTGTTGTTAAAACCTTGTGTGAAGTTTCAAAACCATTGATTAGTGTCGACTATGAAGCTGTAACATTATTATTATTTTGATCTTTTTATTTATTTCCTTTTTTGTCTCTGATGTTTTAACTTTGTTCTTTTTGTTCAAATCTTCAGAGTTATGCATCAATTCTCTATCTCAAATTCCTTCTAGCTTCGAGATAATTCTTCGTGGGAAGGATGTTGAGCACCACAATGTTGTGAATGATATGACGATGGCACGAGAGATTACCTATCGCCTGACTGGTCTTGTTCTTGACCATTTCTTGTTCGATTTTGTAGTGATGTCTTATTCCTCGAATCTGGTGTGTTCCTTTGCTTGAACTTGGGCGCAATTATCAACATGTGGTCACTTGATGAGGATTTAGATAATGGCAATTTCATTGGTTTTCGCATGGGGTTCTCCAATTTCATCGCCACCTTGTTCTGCCTATTTTATCTAAATCTTCTGTATTTTTATATGTCAAGCGTGTTCTGAGTAATCTCAAGTAGAGTTCTATTTTATAATTTTTTCATATATGGTCATTTATAGGCTTTGTGGTATCTTTAGAAGTGCATACTTTTTTCTCCATGAGTTGAGTTTGTAGATTTAAATTCGATGCTTTATCTAATGGCATGCTTTAACATCTTGCCTTACTTTCAAGTTGAGGCGAGGCAATTCAGGTGTCCTCTTTAAGACGCACCCTAACATCAACAAAGAGCTATTTTCCAATGGATTGTATTTTTTTCATAAAAGAACTTTTCCCAAGTTTTTAGTTGTAATAACTCACATATGACTCTAATTTTGAGACTCAAATGGAATGTTTGATTAAACTACAATGCTATACCGTCTAAATTCTTGTCATTACTACTCTTAGAGTGCTTAACATTACACTTGTTTTCTTTTTTTTTTTCTTTTTTTTTTTTTTGCGACGGTAACAAGATGGTCGCCAAAGATAATATTAGTGTTTTTCTTTGTTTTTTGCGACGGCAAAATAGCGGTCGCCATAAGTAGTTTAGGTGGTCGCAAATAATTTGCGACCGTTGTTTTGCCGTTGCAAAAAGTATTTGCCACCCCCATATTCGCGACCCCCATTTGCCGTCGCATGGACCGTCGCAAAAAGTCTTTTGCGACTGTTTTTTATTATTTGTGACGGTTTATAGCGGTCACAAAAAGTGTTTTTTTTAGTAGTGAGACTACCTTCTTGCATTCAATATATATATTTGATTAAAAAATTATTTATTAAACTTAATAAAGTAAATTTATTAAAAAAAACTATTTTATTATCTTATAATCAAGCATATCTGGTAACAATACCTCATATACAAAAAAATCTACACAAAATTCTTGTTAGACTGCAGTGTGTATGATGACCAACGGTTCTTTGCCTGCAAAACAATATGGCCATTTCATGATTGTGTAAAATTTAATAACTGTCTCCAACCCAATCAAAAGCAAATGAAGAATACAAATGGAATATTTAACATGAATGGCAAAACTATGCAGCCAAATGATTAAGCAATGAGTAACCAAAAAAAAAAAAATCAAGGACAAAAGGAAGAGAACTTATTGATTCTTAACCCTAAAATATTAAAATGGGCAATTTGATAATATAAGAACCTTAAAAAAGTCAGCTCAGACTAAGAATGCTTCTTATCTATCACAACTTTTGATATACACCATGATTTGTGACTTGCCAAAATGATTGTGAAGTAAATAAAATAAACTACTAACTCAAGTACGAATTGAAAAATCTTTCACCAACACAGAGCTCAGAGAAGGTTCAAAAAACAATGATAAAAAAAAAAAAAAAAAGTCAATGTTAAATAAATTTTGATGCAATTCTCCAACTATTAGTTTTGAAAAGTAACTATAAATGCTTTATACTGGGTACTTGCCTGTAACTGACAAATGAACATTAGAATGTAACATCCACAAAGTTGACATGTAGATGCAAAAGAAAGGGCTTTTAATGATCACATAAATAGCTATGGGAAAGACCCTTTTTGAAGAATGCTACAATTTAGAAACCACAACTGACCTACAATGATAGGGCAATGGATTTGGGACTTGCATTGTTGAGTTTGTAACAAAATGAAAATTGGAATGTAACATACCATACCATCAATTGACTAATTTAACCATTCACTGAAAAAGGTGTCTCATTCTATCTCAATTTGTGTTATTTATATCCATATGGCAAGTCACTACATATCAAAATTTGAGATCTTGAGACGTATTTAAATCTATTTTAATTACCAAGCATATAGTAATCAAGACAAACAATTTGGCTTTGTACATGAACAAACTAAGATAATAAAACTTTGTTATCAACGAACACCTTTCTCTGTGGGTTCCCCTTTTTTGGCAAGTCCCTAATTACCTTGTAAGTTAATGGGAGAACATAAAAGAAGTATGAATATTCGCAAAACATAAGTCAATTATGTAACCAAAACACACCCCAAAAAACCTGAAACAAATACAGATATGCATAAAAATTTCTTAAGATGAACTTCATAAGCAGAGTAAAATTCTTAAAGAGTAATAAGATTATGCAAAGAACTTGTGAGACAAATGAGAAATTGGAGCTAATCCAATAGTGAAAAATATTTTTTAGACACCTTTTCAGATGTATAGCTAAAAGAGGACCATACAATCAATGCAATTAGTCTCATAATTGTAAGATGCATGATTCATAGGTTATGCTTGACTTTGATTTCTGTTTTTTGTTTTAAGAAATAGAAAAATAAAAAACAAACACGGAAAAAGTTTGACAAACTATTTACAATTTTAGCAATTATTCTATGAATTCTTAAAAGCAAAGCTTTGTTCGTACAAAAATGAAAATGATAGGTGTTAATTGTTTTTGTTTCTAAGATACAAATTTCTTCCCTTTTTTTTATTTTTTTTTATTTTTTGAATATTAACACAAGTTGTTGCAATTGCCCCTGACCATTCTATGTAACATGCAGTTTCCCTCTTGATAGATATGTTTCCCATTTCTTAACATCCATTGTTTCTCGTCTCTAGTTGAATACCAACTTAGTAGGTTAAATTCTCGTCGCCTTAATGCTATGTTTGGTTGAGGGATTTAGGGAGGGATTTGGAAAGGAAAAGGGAAAAGGTGTGTGAAACTAGGTGAAATATAGGCATGTTTTATTCACATTTCACCTACCTTTTCCATTTCCCTTTCCAAATCCCTCTCCAAATCCTCCAACCAAACACAGCATAAATGATCTAAAATTTTCAATTTATTTACCTCTGTAATGTGTCTCTATAAAAGGCCTTCATCTATTGTGGTAGGAGGAAACTATAAGCTATCCTTGTGTCTTTCACTCCTCAAAACACTTGGATATCTTTCTTCTAAATGTAGCTTCTGCAAAATTATCTTTATGGCATCCTAACCACGACCAATTGTTGAACATAACAGTGTCGCAATGACATTGCAATTTTGCTTACTTAGCAATATTTGATGACTAACATGCTAGTAGTGAATAGTGATCACTAACAATATTTTGGTATGGCATTTTTGGCAGGCATGGGAGGTACAACTCTATAAGGTTGATCCTTCAAACTTGGAAAGAAGATATTTGATATCATCATCAAGAGTTACTCTTCTATCCAACATTCCTGTGCCAGAGAATGCCAAAGATCTTTTTGAAAATCTCAAGAAGTTCGCAAAATTATGATATGCTATGTTTTTACAGGGTAAAAATCAATGTGTGTTACACCAATTTAGCATATGTACACTTCTTAAACATTAAGATATCTATATATATGAATGATATTCATGCCACTTTAAACCACTCACACTTAATATTTTCATCTTTTATGTCCCCATAAAAAGTGTGAATATCATTGAACTAATAATATTACAACAATATGAATATAAGTACACCTAATGACGACGGGACATACTAGGCGAACTGGTGTTTTTTTTTATTCTAGTGAATGAGTTAATACTATTATAATATTATATTATAAATACTAATAAATACACGAAAATGATGATAGGGGCATATCAGGTGAATTGGTCTTATGGTTGGTGAGTAGAAATAAATTGTGGATTGAGAGAGGAGGGGCCACCGGTTATATATATGAGATAATATATCAGTTGGTGTACTCTAGTAAGGGATTCTTTTTTATGTCGTCCGTCAAAGCAAGGGGACCATGGCTACCTAATGCCTTAATGTAGATCCCCTGTTTGTCCATATGGACATTTTAATTAATTAATTAATACTAAAAAAACAATTCTTGGAGGGAGCCTCTTACTTGAGTTCTTTTCCCTGAAGCTGTTGTGCTGAGAATCCTTGCCATCCACATCCCAATTCTTCCTATAGAGGACAAACTCATTTAGGGTATGACCGAGAGTGGAAATTACTCTGTCGAATCTGCTTCTTTATTGTTTATGGCTCTTAATGAGAAATTTCATTGCTTCAATAAGTTAAACCCTCACTTGAAGAAAGTTTGGTATAGAATCTAGTCATTGAAGATCCTTCCTAAGGTTTTATTCTTTCTTTGGAAGGGCCATTCATCAGTCTTTCCAATTAAAAGTTGTTAATGTGCAATCAACAAGTTTAAATTGGACTTCTCTAAACATGTATCGGGATCAAGTTTGGACTTTGATTTTGATAGTGGAAGCCTAGTTCTTTCAAGGAATGGTTTTTTTTTTTTTTTCATTGGATATGTTGGTGAACCCTTTGGGAGAAACAAGATTATTATATATATATATATATATATTTTTTTTTTTTTCATTTTAAAAATGTTGATCTTATGCCTAGTGATATATTGGCCTTGATTAATGATCTTAATTCTTAATTTTACGCTTTGAGTGAAAGTCAGAGATTTGCAAGTGATGGATGGATGGGAAGCCAAGTGATGCTCTACAATACCATCCAAATTGTTTAAGGCGGTGCCTATAAAGAGGTTACGTGGAGGTTGATATCCAGATAGATAGTTTCACTACTAAAAAAAACACTTTGTGCGATCGCCGCATGCCGTCGCAAATAATAAAAATACAGTCGCAAAAGACTTTTTGCGAGGCCTATGCGACCACACATGGGGGACGCAAATGTGGGGGTGGCAAATACTTTTTGCGACGGCAAAGCAACGGTCGCAAATTATTTGCGACCGCCTAAATTACTTTTTGCGACAGTTATTTTGCCGTCGCAAAAAAAATAAAAAAATAAAAAACACTTTTAGCGACCATTGTTTTACTGTCGCAAATAATTATTTATTAAAAAAAATCATATATGGGTTTGTTACAATAAAAAATCAATTACAAGCACCAAATAATTTTTTGTAAATGAAAAATAAAAAAATTAACAAATTAATTAAATTTATAATAAACATTATTCATTAACCATCCTTAAATACACTGCACTAAAAAATTCAAGTCCTCAAAAAAAAAAAAAAAGAAAAAAAAAGAGCAACATAATCTTTGGCTCCCAACATCAACTGTTCGATTAAAACTGGAATATAATTACATCATCTGAAATAATGCATTGTTAGGACAATTTGTTTTCCTCTTTACATGAAAACACGATTATTTCCCCCTTCAAGGAAGTAAATGTAAAAAATAGAGAATACACCACACCAATTACGCAGCACTGCAGAGAGAAGCGAACGCAGAAGTTTGCCAATAAATCATTATTTAACAGCAACTTTTAAGTAAAGACAAAATACATACCCATTCCTGATGCACTAATTGCTCCAAGAGAATCAATAGCTATAGTTCTTTTCCTATGGAAATGAACAACGGATCCTTCTATACGGCCTTCAACAAGGATATCCACAACTCGGCAAATCTAAAGAAGCAGATGGATAAAGATGTTAAAATGCCTATATAAATAAACACCGACCCCAATTAGTAAACATTTTTTACTAGACAAACACCTGAAGGGTGAAGGATAATGAAGAGTTGACATTGCAATCTTCAGGCGGATGAAGTAGTTCAATAGGGAAACTTTGAAGTTCACAGTTCAGCCTTGGAGTCCTAACATCCATTAAAATATGTATTTAGCTAAATCATTAGAACAGCATCGAACAAGTGTTTTAGATCAAAAGAAACAAAGACAAACTTACACAAAGATCGGTTTTGCATCTTCTAGAGGACCTCATGAGCAGATCCAAGTCCAAGCTTCATTTAAGGAGAGGAAAAAAGACAAATGAAGGAAAAAAGAGAGATTCATTCAGTACAATACATGGAATTCAATATTAACAAACTAGAAAATATATTATACACATCCTTTCTCTTCTTTTTTTTTTAATTAATAAATAGTATATTGTGCGCATCTTAGATTCTAATTAAGACATTGACAACTCATTAGGATTTGAGCAATTTACAACAATGCACTTGCCATAAAAGTCTCTTTCCATGTCATAATAAAACAAAATTAACCAATTGGACAAAAAGAAGTATCAAGCTTACACGACCATCAAATATGAAAGCAAATAATGGCTTAATAGTTAAGAAAAGGCACTTCAAACCCCCTAGAGAGTGAAAAGGGCCAATAAGGCGTCTGCATTTGTATTAAATGAAAGCATTGATCAGTTTAAGCCTTAAGATCAGGACAAGTTACGCATCAGAGAACTGACAACAATTGAAAGATATTGACCTTAGTTGACTGTAATTACCAAGAAAAATCATTTTAAATAGACAATAATGTAGAAACTTATAGTGGATGAGCAACTGAGTGAGACAAGTCAAGCTTCCCATACTCAACTTACTTAAACTACAAATCGAAAAATAAGCAAGCACACTAAGATGAAAAACGATGTTAACAAAAATTAAAAAGTAAAAAAGAACAGATCCATAACCAGTTAGTAATTCCGAGAGGGGGAACTAAATGCTTTAAATACCCTCAAAGACAACAATAAAAAATGAACAATTATAATGAGACATCCACTTACATTGATACGATAGAACAACAACAAAACTAGACGTTGTGCCTCAATACAATCTCCTGGTCCTGATAGGTTTAGCAAACCTTGTCCATGAACTCCAAGTTTGCATTAGAATGTATGATAGATGATTCCTGATAAAGAAAAATAGAAAAGCATGTCATCAATGAGTGCTGATGAGTATCATAATATACACAATGGTCAAGGTTTATCACTGCAGCACCCTAAGTAGCACGGACACGGACACGGGACACGACACGGACACGACACAGACACGCGGACACGCAATTTTTCAAAAAATGAGAGACACGACACGTTGGGGACACGTTTAATATATATAATTTTATTTATATATTATATGTAGGATTAAAAAATATATTTTTTTTATATTTTATTTAAAGATTTTATTTTTTTTATTTTTTTTTATTTTTTAAATATGTATATTTATTTAAAGATTTTATATGTTTTATATATATATAATATATAGTTTTTATTTAAAGATTTAATATGTTTTATATATATATATATATTATATTTAGTTAAATATTTTATTTGTTTTATTATCTTATATATATATTTCACTTATGTATTAGGTATATATATATTAGGTATTTAAAGATGTCTCCACATTTGCATCTCCACCACCATCTATAAGCATTGTTGAATTCCACATTAAGAACATTTTTACAGACATACGTAGAGCTCCATAAACCTAAAGTTATAAAGCACAGTGATCAGATAGTGCATGATTACCGAATTATGAAATTTAGAAGGGAAGGGCATCTGGAAAGAAACCTTAAAAACTATATAAACACTTCAATGGACACTTCAATAAAACATAAAAACTGTAATAGATTTGTCAAACCACCTGATTAAGCACCTAAACTATATAAGATAGTCAACAGAACAAAAACTGCACACAAATCATCATAAGTATGGTTACCCATGAATGAATCCAGAGAAACAGAAAATCTAGAAAGCGGACTTACCTTAATTACAGATTCACTCATTAAGAGCTCCTCTGCCAATAATTCAAATTCTGACAAAGCATAATGTGCCAGCCCAAAGCTCAACACTCCACCACACAAGAGACTAATTTGTCCTTGGACCTAAATAGTTCATCAAAAAGATGGTTAAGTAAGACCCTCATATGCCATTAAAAAAAAAAAAACACGCGCACATAATTAATATATGTTATGACTGCAAAGTTGTGTCAACAAAAGTAGTAAGACATAGCTGCAACAACATTCATTTGAGAAGCACTGAAGGGTGACATCTTCATGTACACAAAAGGCATCTATAATGCTCCTAAACCTGTCAAGTTCATGTTGTGAATCGTTAAGAACCGGATTTAGAAGATGATACATCAACAAACCAGTCCGTTTCAACTATCTTGTTCAGGTCACAAAACTCAAATCCACAGGAAAAAGAAACATATTATGCTTACATTTGAATCTGCTATGAAGTTAAAATGCTGAAATAAGATTGCAAACACTAAGAAAACAATCCCAACAACAATACCAAGTGACTCAGGCTTGCAAAATAGAAAAGGACATTAATAAGCAGTGGTCTGTGCATATACAATATCAAAACCACTAATCAAAATCAAAATATTTGAATCAAAATCAAAACCACTAATCAGTTATGACTCTGAGATGATAAAAAATATCAAGCCTCACTTAAGTATTCCAACTTTTCAACATGATTGGTGCATCTTTTATTTTATTTTTTTATATAACAAAAATGAACAGGGCATTTTTAAATGCCCTTCAATGCATCAATCAATTTGTTTCATAGGAGTTAATTCACAATCTGCAATGCCTAGGTAACTTAAATGCATAGCATAGTAATGCAAAGTCAACGAAAAAATATTTTAGTGCAAATTTTAGAGATACATCTTGAGTGATTCATAAGAAATCTAAGTCAAGCACATAATTCAAATTAGAAGAAAGATGAGGGAAAGGACAATGCCATATAGCATGCGTAAGTCACTAATTCAAGAAATTGAGGTGTACCTTTCCTGTGAAACTAATTTGTAACTGTCAACCTAGTCAGGGGAGTAACAAGAAAAAGAGTTTAGAACCAAGTTCAATTCATTGTGCATCAGACAGGATATCTTCTCAAGAAGATGAGAATAAGAGGATTGTATGGCAACACTAATTAATCAAGGAGCTTGAAGGTCCAAAAGTTTGAAAAGAAGATTCAGAGATTTATTGAAGATTTTCTTGTACAATTTCATTGTTTGTCTTTCAAAGTTGTGAGAGTATCATGAGATTTTGTGAGTCAACTCAAGAGTGTACGTAGCTTCTCTACATTCTGTATGTTGTTAATATATGTTCATCTTAATCAATTGATAGAACAAAATTTTAATGGGCCTATTCACCTCTGAAATAGCTCCCCTCCATACCACTATTCTCCATACCGTATTATACTCTATTTCATGGGCCCTATTTCGAGACTACAACAATAATCCAAACTATTCATCTCGTAAACCTAGTAATTAAATGAATTTTACAAAATATCAATTTTATCAGATATCACTTGACATATGAATAAATTGCATTTTTTTTTTAAATAGATAACTATGAGTTTAAACTTAAATATTTCATTTTATAAAACAAAATATAACTTGTTAATCTATTGATTAATATCCAATGAAATTAATTTTTTGCATAAATGGTTTTCACAATGAGATTTATGAGATAAACAGTTTATATCATCGTTGTGGTCCCAAAGTAAGGCCCACCAAAGGATGAGAGAATATAAAAAATAGTGGTATGAAGATGAGTCATTCCCACTCCGTTTAGGCCATCATTTACACAATTTCAGATGTCTAGCAAGCACATTCAACTTTTACGATGAAACAACATCATAGCACCATCATGATAATGAAAGAAAATATCAAAAACCTTGAAACAGGATATCAACAACCAACATGAAATCATATCCCAACCACAAATCCACGGAAAAAAGAAAAAAAAATTAAAATCAAACAAAATGAAAACCAAAGCACAAATAAACAAAGTAGCCTTAATCGAAACAACAAATAAACTGATTATCAAAAGCAACTAACCACTTTTGTATAACTGCACGGCAAATTATATTTCTATATGCACTCCACTGACATATTTCCCAAAGTATATCTGGAAATTGAGTTGATTTGGAAGGCACACAACAAAAATAACATTAACAAAGTGATATATATATATATATATTGTAGGATACATCTCAGGTTTTTACCCTCAGCATCTTCTTTGCCTTCTCAATTTCAAGATGATCAAGATGACTTGCAACAAACAAAAAAAAAACAATTAAAAAGCATTAAACAAATATAATTTCAAAAAACTACATCAAACAAAGTGAAATGATCAACGTAACATAGATAATCAACAGATCTTGAACCTAAATGTTCAGATTATACAACGCTTAGAATTAGAAATCGAAACTCGAGAGATTCATGTACCTAATTGAGATAATCAAATCATCAACCACAACAGGCAACGTAAATTATAGTTAAAATTTGAATCAAATTGTTTACGAGCAAAGCTTGAGTCCCAAATGAAGCAATCGCGATCGCGGCTTATCGTATCTCGAGCGTTGTTGTTCACGCTTCTCATCTCTGTTTTTTTTTCTCTTTGCTCGATCAAACAATTAACCTAATTTCACTGAACAATTTTCTGCTTCATCGTCGATCAAATATCGCAGAGGCTGCAACTTTCTCGAGAAAAATCAACGTGGAAAATCGAATTTCGAGTCGAAAAATGAAATTGAAGATCAGAGAAACAGAGCATGATGAAGAAAGTGAGAGACCGAGAGACAGAGATTCAAACCACTGAAGCTGCGACTATGATGAGCAAGAAAG
The DNA here is from genome assembly GCA_025200525.1 of Camellia lanceoleosa. Classification (NCBI taxonomy): domain Eukaryota; kingdom Viridiplantae; phylum Streptophyta; class Magnoliopsida; order Ericales; family Theaceae; genus Camellia; species Camellia lanceoleosa. The sequence continues at coordinate 131,195,985 of CM045769.1, read as the reverse complement.
AGAGAGAGAGAGAGAGAGAGAGAGAGAGAGAGAGAGTTTGTGAATGTCGTGAGAGTGAAAGGGGCTAGGGCATTGGCATATAAAATAAATAAAAGAAATAGGAATAATAAATTGAGGAAGGAAAACCATGTTGTTTTGAATATATTTCAATTCATTTATTTTTTTTGGCTGCAAATATTGATTTTTTGTGACCGTTAAATAATCGGTCGCAAAAAATTAGACGCAAAAAGTCACTGTTTTAGTAGTGTTTGTTGTTTGTTTAGGCACTTGATGTTGATTATGCAACAAATTGCTACATGTGTTTTCTAATTATTGCCATTAAGTGGCTAATAATGTTTGTAATATTTTAATCCTTTGTTTATTATGTTTCTTCTTGTTCCTAATAAAAATAGAGAGAAAAAAAAGAAAAAAAAGACGAGTCTTACCTTGCACATGGATACCTACAACTCATCAAACATCGATCAATATAAGCTATGTCTAATAACATTTTTAGTCTCTTATGTATGTGATTTGTGTCACTTTTATTAATAATGTTTAAATTGTGAAAAATATTTTAATTTGGTCACCTAACTTTGTTAATCGATGGCGTTAAAGCTAAGGTAAATGTGGAAATTGAATTGAAACAAAAAGTATGTTTTTAGTTATATATACTAAAGATGAGTGCAAACATGTTAGATTTGTAATTTTATATTTAAATTTTTGGATAGCTTGAAAATTGAGGAAAACCAATCAGTAGTTTAGAACCGTTTAATGAAGGAAAAAATAAAGTCATTTTAACAGTTGCTACATGTGATAGGTATTGGGTGGAAAGAGGTGACAATTATATATTGAGTGAGAAGGGTATTCTTGAAATAATAAAAAAGTTGGTTGTGGCTCAAACCAATTTAAATACACGCTTTACATAATAGAATAAATATACTAGAAATTGTGCATTGTAATAGGCAATCATAGAATCCAGGGTGTGCTTAAAATAAAAGGAAGTTCTGAAATTAAAAAAAAAGGGGGGGGGGGGGGTTATTTACATGGAGATTTCTTAAATTATTGTGAAGTATCATTTTAATTTCCTAAACTATAAACGTATATAAATGGATCTCATAAATTATTGACGTGTTTCACATTGACCCCATCTGTTACTGCATTGCCATTTTTTAGACGAAAATACTCTTTAACACTCTATATATAACACACCCAACAACACTTCTTTTCAATTTTTCTCATTTTTTTTGTTTTATTATTATTTTTAAATATTCTTTCTGTAAAAATATATTTATAAAGAATATTGAAAAAATAATAATGGATTAATGCTTATATTAAAAAAATTAAATAATAATAATAATGAAATTGTAAATATATAGAGTGCTAAATGGTATTTTCGTCTAAAAATATTTAAAAGTTTAGTTTAACTCACAGTGCAATAACAAAATGGGTCAAAGTGAAACATGTCAATAATTTAGGAGATCCATTTGTACGATTTTATAATTTAGTCAAAGTGATACTTCTCAATAGTTTAGAATGTCTTTGTGTAAATAATTCAATAAAAAAAAGTTATGACAAAAGTTTTCAAGATTAATATAGATATGAGTGGTGCTACATTTCTTAATTTTATCCTCCTAATTCCACCTTTAATGACGTTGCCCACTCTTATATGAAGCAGTCCAATACTCTCTCTCTCTCTCTCTCTCTCTCTCTCTCTCTCTCTCTCTCTCTCTCTCTCTCTCTCTCTCTCTCTCTCTTGTCTTAACCTTTCTAATTTCACATCATTAAAGACAAAATTAGAGAAACAAAATTAAGGGGATAAATCATTATACGATATACTCCTATGCCTCACCTTTTTCGCTTTCCGAAAACAAAGTAAAAAAATTGTTTTTTCCTCATGTAACTCACTGCAAGTTTCCAAGTGTACTGATTAGTGAAATGCTAAATTTTGAAGTTTTGAACTCATGTAATATAACCCCCAGCAGGTAGCATACAAGAAACACCATATTTTTTTTTTTTTTAATACCAAATAAAACTTTCTTAAAAATTTGTAAAGAAGCCTTGATGAATGACCTTGAAGCCATGCCATACATTTGATTCAACAAATGAATTAGTAGCTAGTCTTTCATGAGAGAAGGAAATTACTACTACCTTCGAAGACATCAATTTGTCATATAGTGAAATGGTAGAACTTACTACAAATTCACGATGCCATTTCTTGATTTTGCGTATTTGCTCTATTCATCCAAACACCATTCTCATCACATGGGAAAGAAATGAGACCGGGACATTCTACTTTCTGAAAGCAAATCAAATTGGGAAATAATCTCCTAAGGTCCATCCAATGCATCTGGAAGTCACTCAAGTACTTCAATTGCAACATCTCAATTGTGGTAGTTGTTATTTGGTCTAGATGACACAGTAGTCCTCCTCTAATGTGGAGTTTCTACAAGTTTTTGAGATTGCCAGACGACAACCAACTGGGTGTAACCATTTCAGGGAAATTCTCAAGCTCTAGTTTTTGCAGTGAGGAAGGAAGTTCCAAATCATGTTGCTCGGTAAATGATCCTGTCAATGCTCTAGTTAGATTGGCACGTGGCTGTGGTTGTGGTTGTGCTTGCTTAGGTGTGTCATCTGTTTCGCCTTGTAAAATGCATCCTATCCAAGATATTTTTAACTTTTGAAAATTTTTTAATCTTTGTAAATGACGAAGCTACTTGTTGGGAATTCTTTCATATTAGTGTGTAGACTCAATTTTCTCAACTTTGACAATTTTGTCAAATCATCAATAGTGCATGAGTTTTCATCCTTGGAATCTCCAATGATAAATACCTTATGAATTTCTAGTTCTGATAGTGAACCAAGGCCCTTGGGCATATGATTTAAAAGGTAACACTCAGATATGTGTAAGTGTGTCAAATTCTTAAGTAAGCCAATCCAATCTGAAACAACCTCAAGATTGTGACAAGCTTTAAGATCTAGGATCTTGATATTAGTCATCTATGAAATACACTGAGGAAGCTCTATAATCAAAGAAATTCCTCGAAGGCTAAGAAATCTCATCAGTTTCTTATTCTTAAGTGCATTAAGAATTTTGGTGTCTGTGACTTCAATGTGATACGTGACCGAGTTTTACCACCTTCCCAAGTAAACAATTTCGAAATTGATGAACTTGGAAAACCCTTCAAACTGTCATCAATAATAGCCTCACCAACATTGAGGAAGCATTTATAGAAGGGAAGCCATATAGATATAGTATGATTATCCGTACCCATAGTACACACTTCTTTAGAGCAAAATTGGTTTAAAGCAGAATGAATGGAAGGGTGCATTCTGTAGCTATCCTCCACAGCCAAGCCACAATTTTTGTAGATAGGCTCGATAAAGCCCTTTGTAGTGAACTCATCCAACAACTCATTGCTCAATTCCTCTGTCGTCTTCACCAACGCAATTTCTTTGTCTGAGGTTGAGAATGTTGGGAGTACAAGTCCCTCTCCAATCCACCAATAAATTGTAAACCTTTTCTTTATAGTAACCATTTTTGGGAACACCAAGAAACATTTCAAACCATGTTTTAGTTCATATGAGAGGGCATCGAAAGATACCCTGATATCATTGAAATTTGGCTCCTCGAACAAGCTCTATGAATGGCCGACCTTGTTTACATCAACTTGGTAGTTATTGCTACTACGGCTAATGGATCCATCAAACCATGGATTCCGACGTGGTTTGGAATCATCATCGTAATGGGTTTTCATAATCAGCTTTGATGGAATTTGGGATTCCAATTTCTTGACTGCCACTTCCAGTTCGCTAAGTTCTTCACCTCCTCTTGTTTTGAGCTGCTCAAATTTCTGACTGGCCTGGTTGATTTGGACATTTATACTATCTGCATACTTCTGAACCTTTACCATGGCCTCTTTCATGTAAATAAGATCTCGACCAATAATGTTAGCAAGCTCAAGATCTCCAACATGGTAGTCATCATTGTTTGTGGTTGGATTTAGTTAGGAGATACTGCTGTCCATGGCTTTCACTACCCAAAGGTCGTGTTGAAGTCTTGCCTAGATTTAATAGAGAGAGAGAGAGAGAGAACACGTTTTTTTTTATGGTTAGGGTTTCAAAGAGAGATAGATGGATCAAGAGAGAGAGAGGCAAACGAGAGAGAAGAAACATTGTGACACCATAAGAGAGAGACATAGTGTGTGTGTGTGTGTGTGTGAGAGAGAGAGAGAGAGAGAGAGAGAGAGAGAGAGAGACGCAAATGAGACTGAGAACATGTAAGAGATAAAGAGTGCGGATCCTCAGCCGCTGTTTCCTGCGGTGGTTCTTGCGGAGGGTCAAAACAA